>CAKAOH010000224.1:0-27601 GCA_916701665.1 Sebastiscus tertius | reverse complement strand
GAAGATTATTTCTTTAATTTTGCTTTACTTTTCTCCACCAGACAGAGAAACGATCACAGTCTCCTTGTAACAAAGTCATTTTTTCACAGTTTTATATCAGTTGCTACATGGTTAAATGAACATGATGCTTTTTAATAATAATAATAACTCATAAACTCATATTAAACAGAACTGAAATATGTTATTTATCTCCAGTAAACCCTGTCAGTAGATTAAAGGCAGACAAACAGACATATCATACCAACCACAGTGGACACGAACTCATCCTTAAATCCTCAACTGCACTTCTAATATAAATATGTTTCTTCTGTTATCCATTCAGATGATAGATGGTGTAAATCCAAGCAGTATTCCTCCTGATTTAGTGTCCCACGTTGCCTTCAGTGTGTCGAGAGCAGAGAAATCATTTCCATAGAGAGGAGGCTTTGCATCGTCAGCTGATCCTCCAGTGAACTGAGAAGGTTTATAGTCCTGTGAGTTCAACACTGCAGGACTCAGATGTGTCAGTCAACACAGCAGAAAGCACAACCAGCATGACTCTCATCACCATCCTCATCTGGACGCTGGCCTGCTGCTGCATCAAAGGTCAGGATTATTTTCAACATAATGTTAGAAAATGATCAGATCACTTAAACTATAATTGCTGGATAAAACAAACATGAGCAGTCTACATCTTAATTAATGTGCCGTTTTTCCTCTGTTTTTCAGGATCTAGTAGTCAGGTGACTGTGACTCAACCTGCAGCAGTAGCATCATCTCTTGGATCCACAGTCACTCTGACCTGTAAAACAAACCCAAAAGTTTATACATGGTCAGATGGAGATAGTCGAGTACACTGGTATCAACAGAAATCTGGAGAAGTTCCGAAATTGGTCATCAGCCTTGCTAAAAATCCTACAAGTGAGTTCTCTTCTAGATTCAGTGGAACAGGAGACGGAGTGAACACTGTGATGACCATCAGTGGAGTTCAGGCTGAAGACGCAGCAGTTTATTACTGTCAGAGTGCCCACTATATACACAGTGCTTGGATGTTCACACAGTGATTTGTAGTCGTACAAAAATCTCCCTCAGTCCGACTGCAGAGACACTGAGCTGTTACAGCAGGAACCGACTGCAGCTGCTGAAGAGGAAGAGACTCTGACACAGACCACTGAACACAGAGCTGACAGGAACCTCACCAAGCACACACTATACATTCACACTATACAGTATAGGCACATCATACTGTACATTTCAGTTTGTCTATTGAGCAAAAAAAAAACTAAAAACCTTTAATGACATCATGATGAATTTTATACATTAGCACAATAACTGCTTTATATTTTATTCCACTGTCTCCCCCTGTCCTTACAAATTAAGATAGTGAAACTAACAGTTGCGTGTTATTTTCCACAGATAAAAGTTTAGAAGATATTAAACTATTTACTTTCAGAATATAGACAAACTACATTAGAAAACGATCTCATCCTGAACAGGGGCCTTCAGTAAAATCCCCAAATTTATGTAACTTAATTGTATCATAACATATCCCATAGTTTATTAAATGGAGATCTATTTTGAGGGGTGGGAGTCACCATTAGCTAGTTTTGTAATTTATTATTTTATTTTTTATTGATTCATTAATTCTTTTTTGGAGGGTATCTATCTATCTATTATTATTATTATTATTATTATTATTATTATTATTATATTATTATCATTATTTTCAATTGATGTTTGGTTTTGAATTATGGATTTTTTATTTTGTTATTGTTAATAATTCACAAAGCATATCTTTCAAATCAATCAAATTTGATCACAAAGAAGTACATTTACTCAAGTGCTATATTTAAGTGCATTTTTGAGGTACTTTTGGAGTATTCTTCTTTCTGCTATATTCTCTTTCTACTCCATTACATTTTAGAGGAAAATCTACTGTATGTCTTAATACAATTACTTTTTCATTCAACTTCATTCACTCAGCAACATACAGACGTTCATGGTCTCCTGAGGATTAATCCTACTGACTTTAACTTTAGCACCACCATGAGATTGATCTTTTAGTTTTTAGTCAAATGTCTCCAAAGCTATTGGATGGATTGCCATGAAATTTGGGCTCAGATATTCACGGTGCCCAGAAGATCTGCTACAAAGACTTATGTGATCCCCTGACTCCTGTTGTAGGATCACCAACGTGTAATTGGTGGATTTGCACAAAATGTTCTACAGACTTTCATGGTTCCTGCAGCAGATATGGGTGGTAATTTTCTGTAGGTTCACCACTATGAGAAACCATTTTCACATTGCCATTTGATAATTGTTATTATCAAAATATTATAGCCACTTTAAGGATGTGTGTGAGAGTGTGTGTGGAGTGATGGGCTCTAAAATTGGACCATTTTGGGGTTAATTTGGGGAATTATTTGTTTATCTTAGGGCTAAATTTAGAATACCTTTTTGGATTTATGGTAATTAAGATTTAAATTTTGCGGGGGGAAAAAGTTCACAAATAAACTGAGTGTGTCCCTTCTGTACCATTCGATGATCTTCCTGCGTGCATTGTTCAAGACGAGGATTAAACGTTATTGGATTGGTTACAGCTGACGTAGGCAGACATTGTTGGACAGGTGAGAGACAACTTTGGATCTGTTCCCAGGTCAGCATGCACGCTGTGACAGCAGCAGACATCCAGTAGGCCGACTACAGAATTAACAAGACATGTAAACAACATGTGACAATAGACACAACTTGGGAAGCTTATAACAATGGCATGCCATGATGTTAACAGCTCTCTTGGTACTGTAGTGCATATCCCACTGTTTTTTTTTTCTTTTTTTATATGTATATATATGTATTCCTCTAGATTATTTTCTTACCATCTACAGCCATACGTAAATTAATCTGATTCCACCTTTTAGAGATGCTGAAATTACAGCGAAAATATCCACCAACATGGCAGCTATCACTTGTCTGCAAACACATTCAGCCTGAAAGTCCTCTGAGGCTGCTTCTCTGGGCCAACAAGGCATCATTTGCCAATTAAAATGCCAAGTCCTGACGTTAAGGCCTCTCGGTGCACTTGCTGATCCCTAAACAGACGATACAGCCCAACGTCATTTAAGACCAGAGGACAAGTGACAGGGCATGTCCTGAACACTGAAGACTGATGCTGGTGTCTTACCTTTGGCCTCTGGTAATCCTGCCAACTCCTTCAAGTACTCTTAGTGAAATCAAAACTCACCATTATTATGTCCTTAGAAAGCATCAATAGAGTGCTGCGGGGATGACGTACGTTTTGTACGCAACCAGGAAGTTAGCGTCGCCCTGGGTTCCCTCGACAAGAAGCCAATGAGATTTTTCCATTGGGTTTTGGATTATTGCAGCTCTGTGGCAAACACATGTTTATGATACTCACGTGTTTTGTTCAAGATAATCTTCACAAATGAACACAGTTTTTATGATTTTTGAAGTGTTAATGCAATCGCCAGAAGTATAAAGCTAACGTTAGGCTATAAGCAAACTACACCACAGTCGCATGAACACAAGTATACACAACGAGGCTGTAAAAGCTTGTAAAGGACGAGTCGGCGTGATGTCGTTTTGTAGCCTCATTTAGCCACTTGTTAGCAACCGTCTTTTTTAAGACACATAAAAGCTTCAAAATTCTCGAGTGGGATACATACTAATGTATTTTAACCATAGAAGAAAACGTTAAAGTCTCTGAAGCTTGTGTTAACCACAGACCTAAAGTGCTAACTCAATTCCAAATCTTAGGACTCATTCCTGCAGCACTCTGTTATACCAGTGATCATAGAAACAATACCAAAAGTTGAGATTTTTTTGTCTTATTCATAATTCCTTTCAATAATAATAATAACTTTATTTATATAGCACCTTTAAAAACAGAGTTTACAAAGTGCTTTGACAGGATACAAGGCAATATGACAACAGAAAGCCAAACAAAAGCAAGACAAAACTAAGCTAATAACGTCCATCTTGTGAGTATATAAGTGTCATCTAATTAGTTAATGAACCCCAAACCTGACTGATTGGAGCATGTAGAACATACATACATACATTATCTGTAACCGCTTATCCTATTCAGACATGGGGCAAAGGCGGGGTACACCCTGGTCACAGGGCTGACACACAGAGACAGACAACCAATCACGCTGACATTCACACCTACATATTTAGAGTCAACAATTAACAATGAATTAATGTCTTTGGACTTTGGGAGGAAACCGGAGACACCGGAGAAAAACGCTAACACGGGGAGAACATGCAAACTCCACACAGAAGGGCCCCAAGCGACCCTGTGACCCTGCGACCCTCTTGCTGTGAGGCGACAGTGCTAGAACATAACATATCCAACAAAATGCAAGTCACAGAGGTCAAAGAGACAAGTTTCATGAGCGGGATGACTCGGAGGCGGGTTGTAATAACTCAAAATGAGCTATGAACGGTGGAGCTAATCGGTGCTGAGCCTCTTTGATAAGCCTGAGTGGCTGCGGAGAAGCCACTGGGATAGGGATAATCCTTTTAGGCACGAGGAATCAGTTAGTCAACACTTGCTCTCTCAGTCTAGGTGAGCTCCTCAGTGTGAGACAGGACCCATAATTTGATCAGAAATCACGAGCTGTCCTCCGCCTCGGATCCTGTGGGGTACATACTGATCTACCTCACTCACTCAGCAGATTCGGATACCTCAGGGGGGAGGGGGGGCCTGCTGGGATACGGACCGAGCCTGAGTCATGATGGAATGGTTGAAAAAGATGATGAAGAATATGGTGTCGTTGAAAGCCAGGGCGTACGTGAAGGACTACTTGAAGAGGAACGGCCTGCTGACGCTCTCGGTCTTTGCTGTAGTGACGGGCTGTGTGCTCGGATTTCTGCTCAGGACGTTCAACCTATCCACACAGGTAGGAATGGATGACTTACAGACTTCCATTATATTGCTTATTATTACCTGGATAGACTGTGGTGGGATGTTTAATACACTGTGTGCAAAAAAACCTCTACATCCAGGATGTTAAGTAACAGCCAGTCTGTCCTGAGACTGTAGTTAAAGCCTCTTATGTAATAGTGAGAGTGGAAGCAGGTCGAAGCAAAAGATCAGGTACAACAGGGAAGCAGATATAGTTAAAGCTGCTATAATCAATATTTTTATATTAACACTGGAGCACCTGAGTACTTTTCAGATGTGCCCAAAGACTATATTTAGTATGATAAGGAATAATGCCACAACATGGTGAAAAGTCTTGAAATTTGGTATGGATATCATTTGGGCAAGAATCTAAGAGTACAACTTTGAAATGTTTAGATCACATGAAAAAAAACACTTTTATTAATATTCAAAATCAGGATTTTTTTGGGAAGAATTAGGAAAAGCGCTAACATTGTGTTTTTACACTGCATATCGGTGCATATCTTTCATATTCAACTTGTTATGAGTTCATAGATACCAAATACTTGATTGTGCTCGTTGTAGTTTCTGAGATACAACTGTTTTCTTATCATACTATATCTAGTCTGTTTTTTTCTAAAATATAACAGAACAGTACTCCCATGTGCCCAAATACTAGATATAGCATAAGAAAAACTCACTTTTCAGGCAATCGGGTTGACCGATTTGGAATATTTCTTCACATTTGTGCTTAGGCAAGTCCAGAGAACACTTCCACTAAAGGAAATTAAAAAAATTCAGGTCAAAAACCCCACTGTGCACCATACCTGCTCAGCACCAAAAATCAGATATACACAGTTTATAACTAGCTGGTGAACATAGTGGAGCATTTGGCAGCTACAGAACCAAAAATGTCCCTTGGTTGTTGGTGGAGACCAAAACAGAGCTGAAAGAGAGTGAATATTGGACTTAAATTCATCAGATGGCCAGAAACACGACTCCAAACAAATTCATGATGCTCTGTAACTACTGGATGTGTAAATAGGCAACTATTTGCTAACAATGGACAAAAGATCAATTTTGTTTTCATTTCATGAGCAATTTCTCTCATACATTTTTTTCTCCAATATTCATCAAATCATTTAGAAATGTTTAAATGTCTGTTTAAAGGCTGCATGTACTCCCGACTTTATGCTACTATGTAATGTACAGTAAGATGCTCTTATGTGTTTTGGCAGAGGCTGAATCAATGATTAGTGTCCCATGTGTTCAGCCATGTAACCTTGTGTGCTGGCAGAAGCCCCAAAAAACATTCAGCATCGAAATCTGCTGAGCAGAGAAAGAATCTGTGAAACACAAATAGCAGATTGCAACACAGGGACAAATTAATATACAAGTTGCACTCAAACGAGGCAATTAAAAAGTACAAAACATTATTTCAGAAAAAAAAACATTTAAAGAAACAGTGTGTAGGATTTAGCAGCATCTAGGGGTTGCAGATTGCAACCAAATGAATGCCCCTCTGCTTACTCTTTCCCAAAAAATGCGGTAACGTGAGCCACCAAGTGCAAAACCATGGTAACGCCAACAGAAGTCAGACGGCGGCTGAGTAAATCTGAAGGGCTCATTCTAACGAAAATACAGTGATTCTTAGTTTCAGGTGAATATACAAGGAAAACATAGTTATGAATATTATTTTCCATTTCTTTAAACGGATCCCCTGAAATGTTCCTTAAAAAGGGGTGTTTCAAAAGTAATTTGGTCCTTACTGTCGTAGAAACAAGGTTTGCTTCAGGTGTTTCTCTCTCACACACAGGCTAAGATCTACTTCTCCTTCCCCGGAGAACTGCTAATGAGGATGTTAAAGATGTTGATTCTGCCGCTCATCACCTCCAGGTAAGAAAAAGTCCTCACCTGTGTAAGTCCAGACAAATGGCATGGTGAAATACAACTGCAAACAGCTGCCATGTTTTGAAACGTGTTATATTAAAGTGGTCACATTATGAAACGCACGCAAGAATTATGAAACGCGCCACTCCTCCAATAAACCAACAGATAAACATTCTGATGTTATTTTCTCTGTAAGATTAAGCACCAACCAGACACAACTTCCCATACATAATATATGTATTCATTATTCACATCTCATCACCTGGAAGTCCTTTTATATATATACAGATTGATTTATATTTGTAACACATTTGAAGCTATAGGAGTACAAATGTTAGTTAATAATAAAAAATATACATTTATATATATATTTTGTTGGAGAATATGTCTTTAGATGTAAGAAGTCTGGCTAATCCTGGTGGTTCACTTGAAATGAGTTTAAAAAAAGTGAGCATTTCACAGTTTAAACCAATAATTGGACACCTCCTGTTTTCCCATCCAGTCTTATGTCCGGCCTGTCAGCCATGGACACGAAGGCAAGCGGTCGGCTGGGAGTACTGACCATCACCTACTACCTGTGGACGACCTTCATCGCTGTCATCGTCGGCATCGTGCTTGTGCTCATCATTCACCCGGGGACGGGCTCAGAGAAGGAAGGCCACCATTCAAGTTCAGGGCCTGTTATGACCTCCGCTGACGCTCTGCTGGACCTCATCAGGTAAACACTGACAGACACAATCACACTTTGTCAAAGTGAACATAGTGTTGGGAACTGTCGCCATCTCGGTTTTTACCCGTCGACATCTTGTGTTTTTTGCAACCAGAAGTGACACGAGAGGGTGGAGCTAAGTACGCTGAATAAGACATATTTAGGCGATATTACAATTAACGTTCATGAACTGAAAACACACTGTGAAAGGGTTAAAGTTGTAAGACGAAAACGTGGACAACTCCAAGCCTGGACATCGCCATGGTAGCGACCTGTCAATCACAAGACAGCCACGCCCTAAAGCATATCCTGCTTTATGGATTTTAACACTGGTCTCCTGGGGGAAAGTCTGGTGTTTTTTGGATCAATCCATCTCCCCTCCCGCCCACCAGTAGTGGACTTTCCTACTTGTTATACCCGTTATAATTCAATAATGTTTTTATTCAACGTATTTTCATTCACGGCCGCTCGATATACTACGTCACCTGCTCTGCGCATCGCTCGTTGTTCTACGTCACTTGCTGCAGCCGTCCGCAGACTTTAAAGACAAACGTAATCCGCAATGAAATACGTTTCCTTCCAAACATAATTCAGAATGCAATTTAGTTGCATGGGAATGTAATCTTTAGGAGACAGGGCTGGTTTACAATGTTTACTGAGGTAATAACTCAAGTGAGAAGTAGGCTCATTTTCTCATAGACTTCTATACAATCTGACTTCTTTTAGCAACCAGAGGAGTCGCCCCCTGCTGGCTATTAGAAAGAATGTATGTTTAAGGCACTTCAGCATTGGCTTCACTTTTCAGACTCGGAGGTTGCCCACTGTCTGTACCTGACCTCTGACATGATGCAACATAATTCCTCCCTCCAAGATGAACAAGCGTTTACAGCCATGCTATCGGCTCTGTGAGGCTGTACTTTGAGCTGAATGCTAATGTTAACTAGCTCGGTCTCTGCTATTTTGGGAAAATATCCAATGACTGGAAAAAGTATTTACCACCTTCAATTCTTCCATTACATGAAAAAAAGCCCCCCTCTTGGTACAGGCTTTTCAGGAGATTCCCAATTTTCCCACTCCATCTTGTTAATGTTGTTTTCCAGGCTGAGGATTTGCTGTGTAGTACCCTCTAACCCCTGAGGAAAACCAGTGCAGACCAATTAAATCCAGTACAGATCCAGTTCTGACATTTTGACCTTGCCATGCTGTCCCTCAGGAACAGGAAGCTCCCTAATCACACAATGTCAAGGGATCAGTTTGAATCCTGGAATAGCTCTCACAACTAAACAGGAAATTCACAGCGAGTAAAGCTTCCTGAAAGTGTGGTTTCTTCTACCATTTAGTGAACACCAGAAAATATATAACTAGAAGTGCAGATCTCCGCCAAGGCAGGTTTCATGTACGTGGCCCCCCCACCCCCCCTCCCACCCCCCGCCGTTCAGCTTGCGCCATAATCCACATGTGTTTTTGTTTATGTTGAGATGAGCTGTACGTCGCTGTCCCCCGCTGCGACATGAACGTGTCATCAGTAACACTGCGCATGTCTTAAAGCCTGTGGTGTTAATGCACAGGCTGAGCGGAGTTATTAAAAATACTTCCCGAAGACGGATCATGATCCGGATCGCCACCAAAATCAAATGGATTGTTCATTGTGCCACACCCCACCCCTCAAAAAACTTTCATTCAAATCCATCGCGGACTTTTGGAGTAATCGTCCAAACGGACAAACAAACAAACCAACAAACCAACAAACCAACAAACGCCGGTGAAAACATAACCTCCTTCCTAGGCCTTCAGCCTTGGCGGAGGTAATGAAACCAACAAAATGGCAGCACATTTGAATTATTACATATGACAACACCAATCAGAATCTGAATCTACACCTTTTTTGTCAGCAGGGGAAACATTTCAGCATTAAATTAAAGAGAAGGGGAAAAAATGTGCATGTAAGACAGTTGCAGTGTCACTCTTGCGCAGCAGGTCGGCTAAGAATAGGGAGACACTTAATTGTGATCCGTTAAGCCTGCACTTTCTCAGAAGGTCCTTGTGCAGCAGCGTTACGCGGCGATAGAGACGGCAGAAATCCACTAATCGTAACCTTCGTCTTAAACCTGATTATTATTAGTGAGCCGTATCTGTTGCTGTCAAAGGTCAGGTGTACGTTTCAGTCCTCTTACGTGTTTGACGAGCTTTGTTTCCCCGAGTTCAATGTCATTGACGTATGTTGTATTCATGCAATCCCTGTGCACCTTCCACCACATGTGAATGCCTCTCCCTGTTTCTCTATGTTGCGTGAACATGTGTCTCCTGGTTTCGCTGGAGTTTACTTTGTGCTACTCTTGTGCCTGTACAGTAATTTGGGCCGGCCTTTATTTGTTCGAGGCGACCACGACCACTTCCATCATTAAAGACCCGCCTTTTATTTAACTACCGGCTCTTATCTGAGAACTAAAGGGGCTACATGTAAGAATCAGAAATTGCTTGTTAACAGTGACACCTGCGGCCGTTAAGTCAGCGACAGTCCGCGTCCTGTTGATCGCGCTTGTAGACTTCGTAGACGCAAGCGAGCATTGGTCAAAACAGTGAGGCGACACACTAAAATCACGCTATCACTATATATTTTTCATGCTTGGCAGTAATGTTAGCTTAACAAACAAAGGTCCCTCCATGAATCAAAGGCCCGGCCGATGTTGATACTAATGTTAACTTTTCCTGCTTCCACGGGGGGGGACACCGTAGTTTTGGTCTCCTGGGTCAATAACGTTACTCACTCCGGAGTTAACCCCTGACGTCACTCCACTCAGCAGCAGGGAAACAAGACAAGGGAAACTCCTGTTGGTTTTGAGGAGCTGCAGCATTTGTTTCTGCACAAACTGCAACTTCCACTGAACATTCCCTGATATTCTCAAAGCCAAACTAACTCTGTTCTGCTCTGCTGCTCGCACGTTGTCTCGCACATCGGTCACATTCTTGTTTTGCAAGACGGGCTCCACTAGATAGAACTTTGTTTTTTTTATGCTTCCATGGAGCTGGTGTTGGAGTCTGAGCTGTCTTTTGTTGGCGTTAGCAGAAAGCTAAAAATAAAGGCACTCAGGAGCACACATGACATCACATCCTTTGGATTTTCCCAGAAAAAACTAAAGTCTAATTTTTTTATGTTAGGTTACAACCTGTTCACACACTGTCAATAAAAAACTTTTAAAAACTTACATACAGTCCCTTTAATTAAAGGTAATTCCAACAGCCAGTAGAAATATTCTGATAATTCACGTAATTAAAAGTAGCATTTCCACATAATAGAAATGTCCACTTTGAAAATGTTAGTTTAGTAAAATACATATAAAATGTACTTGAAGTATCAAAAGTTGTGGTAGCAGTCCATGCAGACAAATGCCCATTGTAAGTGGTTTACAATTAAAATGATGAATTAACATGTATTTTACTGTTTGTGGAGCTAATGCAGCTCCTATTATATACAATTGGGGGTTTTGATTTGTAACAATGCATTGTATTTTCATAAGTTGATTTTGTTTTCCATGTAAAATCTTTATTTGTAAAATAACAAGTAACTTTAACAGTCAAATGAGTGTAGTTAAGTAAACATTTCCTCTTAAATGAAGTGGAGTGGAAGTATAAAGTGACGTGAAATAGAAACATTCAAGTAAAGCACAAGCAAATTGTGTAAATTGCACGAGAAGGGCTGTTTCCAAGGTCTAGAATGAACCTTGCCAAAATAAAAACATACACAAATGTCTTCAGCTCTTTTTCTGCACTGAACAACAGCAGTGAAAATATCCAAATTGGACGTATTTTCCAGGCTATTTATTGAAATGAGTCATGCACCATTTTTAAAAAGTCATACTGTAGGTTGAATATTGTATATTTCCATGCAGACATGATCTGATATATTTGTCTGTATGTTGTCTTTTCTAGAAACATGATTCCGTCAAATCTAATTGAAGCAACTTTTCAGCAGGTGAGTGGACAAAGGGAGGAAACTCACAATTGATTGTACAATACTGTTCATTAATTCAATGTTTACGCACATTAACAAACCTCTGTGGTTGTTCTGTTTCATGCAACTCCAGTACCGAACGGACCTGGTACCTATTGTACAGAACGCTAATGCGAAAGACTCTCAGGCTAACTATGTGTACGTCATGCCCGACTACCACAACCCTCAACTGGGCCACCCAGTCTTCCTGGAGATCACCCCGGCCCCCGACATCAAGTATAAAATCGTCCCGAGTACCAGCAAGGGCATGAACGTACTGGGGATCGTCATCTTCTCGGCCACCATGGGTAAGATGATCCCACAGCTCAATAGGTCGGCCTCCATAAAGTGTTTATAAGTTGTAACTAATGACTTCCTTGATTGTTAATCAATGCTTTATGTATCAACCAGATTACATTCATTACATTATAAACCATAACAATCAATTTGGGTTGCCAGGTTGTGAAAAAAAACAAAAAACCCTGGCTGGTGTTTATCCAACATTGACTCTTTGTCTTTCTGTCTATTTAGTTAATCAGATAGATGAACTGACTTCAAAGGAGCTTTTTGCAGTTACCATCTTATTATGTCATAAGTATTCATTCTTTACTTAAGTAAAAACACAAAGGTATTATCAGCAAAATATAGCCTACTTAAAGATTCGAAAGTAAGTATACTGATTCTGCAGAAAAATTATGTAATACATGATGTTATTAGATTGTTTCTGATGCAATGTAAGCAGCATTTTACTGTTGCAGTTATATATAGTTAGTAGGGCTGTCAAAGTTAACGCGATAATAATGCGTTAACGCAAATTCATATTATCATATGAAACTAGAAGATCTAAGGAATCCATTTTGGCAAGGAAAAATTGTCATGGCCATTTTCAAAGGGGTCCCTTGACCTCTGACCTCCAGATATCTGAATAAAAATGGGTTCTATGGGTATCAACAAGTCTCCCCTTTACAGACATGCCCACTTTATGATAATCACATGCAGTGACACACTGACAGCTGTTGTTGCCTGTTGGGCTTGAGTTTGCCATGTTATGATTTGAGCATATTTTTTATGCTAAATGCAGTACCTTTTAGGGTTTCTGAACAATATTTGTCATTGTTTTGTGTTGTTAATTGATTTACAATGATAAATATTTACATATATTTGCATAAAGCAGCATATTTGCCCACTCTCATGTTGATAAGAGTATTAAATACATGACAAATCTCCCTTTAAGGAACACATGTACCGTCTGTTCTCAGGTCTGCTGCTGGGGAAGATGGGAGAACGTGGAGCGCCGTTGGTCAACGTGTGTCAGTGCATCAACGAGTGCGTCATGAAGATTATTAACGCTGCTATGTGGTAAGATTGCATTCTCACACACACACACTCTTTGTGACGACTGTCACACACATACATCCCAAAAGAAGACAGACGCACGGCAGAGCCAGATTATATCTAAAAATAAATCTCACACAGCAACAAGTCAAGTGTCCTTCGTGCTTCTCACAGGAGCTGATGAGTCGACTCTCGGATTACATTTGAGTGAATGCCGCAAAGAGACATAAATAAGATTAGTGCTAAATTATCTTGAATGTAAATACAATTGGTTGGGATAGCATCATACAAAGTATGCAGACACCTGACCATTTTTGAACATCTAATTCCAAAGGCATCTGCTACTATAACGGCCTCCGCGCTTCTGGAGGTTGGCTGCAGGGATTTCCTCCCATTCAGCCCCAAGAGCATTAGCAAGGTCTGGCAGCGCTGCTGGGGGATAAGGCCCGATAAGGCTCACAGTCGCCGGTCCAATTAATCCCAAAGGTGCTGGATGGGGTTGAGGTCAGGCCAGTCAAATTCTTCCACACCAGCCATGGAAAAACCTTTCTTTGTGGACCTGGCATTGTGCACGGATGTGCAGGCACTGTCAAGTTAAGGTTATTAAATAGGCATTTTCGGTCGCTATAAGCACCATAGGTGTGGTCTTTAGGGGCCTACTACACCCAACAGATGTTTTTTATCATCTATTCACATGGTAGATCACCAAAAGAAGGTATGAAAGAACACAACAGCAACCTCTAACTTCTGTCTAAACCTAAAGAAGTTGTAGTTTTGTTGCCTAAACCTTACTAAGTGCTTTTGTTGCTTAACCTAAAGACGTTGTAGTTTTGTTGCCTAAACCTAAAGAAGTTAAAAGTTTTGTTGCCCAAGTGTTTTTATTGCCTAAACCTAAAGAAGTTTTAGTTTTGTTTCCTAAACCTAAAGGTGTAGTTTTGTTGTCTAAACCTAAAGAAGTTGAAGTTTTGTTGCCTAAACCTAAAGGTGTAGTTTTGTTGCATAAACCTGAAGGTGCAGTTCTGTTGTCTAGACCAAAAGAAGTTCTAGTTTTGTTGCCTAAACCTAAAGGTGTAGTTTTGTTGTCTAAACCTAAAGGTGTAGTTTTGTTTCCTAAACCTGAAGAAGTTGTAGTTTCGTTGTCTAAACCTTAAAGTGTAGTTTTATTTCCTAAACCTAAATAAGTTGTAGTTTTGTTGTCTAAACCTAAAGAAGTTGTAGTTTTGTTTCCGAAACCTAAAGAAGTTGTAGTTTTGTTGCCTAAACCTAAAGGTGTAGCTTTGTTGTCTTAACCTAAATAAGTTGTAGTTTTGTTGTCTAAACCTAAAGAAGTTGTAGTTTTGTTTCCTAAACCTAAAGAGGTTGTAGTTTTGTAGCCTAAACCTTACTAAGTGTTTTTGTTGACTATACTTAAAGAAGTTGTAGTTTTGATCCTAAACCTAAAGAAGTTGTAGTTTTGTTGTCTAAACCTAAAGTATTGCTTTTAAGTTTCACTTTTACAACGTAGTAGGACCCTACTGACCCACATCTATCTTGCTTATCGTGACCGATAACGCCCATTTAATGGCCTGATAACAGTCGAATCGGCGTTAAAAGAGGAAAGAGCCTTCCCCAAAATGTTATCATAAAAAAATTCCAAGGTTTTATTTGTCTCAGCAACAAGTGTTGAAATGCCCGGTGTGTCTTGAGGTTGTGCTGAAAGGGTTATCGTCTCTCCTCCATGCAGGTACTTCCCCTTCGGCATTGTGTTCCTTGTGGCAGGGAAGATCCTGGATATGCACGACCCGGCCCACCTGGGAGAGAAGCTGGGCATGTACTTCATCACGGTCCTGTCTGGTTTGTTTGTGCACGGCCTCATCCTGCTGCCATTCTTCTACTACTTCTTCACTCGCAAAAACCCCTTCACCTACATCAGAGGGCTGCTGCAGGCTCTTGTCATTGCGCTAGCCACGTCATCCAGGTAAGGAGAGAATGTTGTTTTAATGATTTCTGGTAGCCCAGCATCTATTTTTTAATCCTAAAAATATGTACTGTAAATTGTAGTTGGTCATGTTTGGGACTGAAGCCGACTGAGTAGCCTGACCAACCAACCATTTCCTCTTGTTCTCTCCCTCTGCAGCTCAGCCACATTACCCATCACCATGAAGTGTCTCCTGGAGAACTGTGGCGTGGACCGGCAGATCGCTCGCTTCGTGCTGCCCGTGGGAGCTACCATCAACATGGATGGGACAGCCCTGTACGAGGCAGTGGCGGCCATCTTTATCGCTCAGGTCAATGAGTACGACTTGGACTTTGGCCAGCTCGTCACTATTAGGTGAGAAGGACCACTGAGCTCATTAGTTCTTTGTGTTGAGGACCAATTTGTTTTACATCACTAACATCCCTGGCTCTTGTCTCTTCAGTATAACGGCAACAGCAGCCAGCATCGGGGCAGCTGGGATACCTCAAGCCGGTCTGGTTACCATGGTGATTGTCCTGACCTCTGTGGGGTTGCCGCCTGCTGACATCTCTCTGATTGTGGCCATCGATTGGGTTCTGTGAGTCCCACAAGAATGATTATACCATTCAGAGCATACGTGGGTGTTATAGGGACTGTTGGGGCAATGTGTAAATTATTTTTTTCTCCCTCATTGTCAGCGATCGGTTCCGGACGATGATCAATGTTCTTGGTGATGCCTTAGCTGCTGGGATTATGGCTCATTTATGTCAGAAGGACTTTGAGACGGCAGCCCCTGCTGCTGCAACCCCTACCCCTACAGAAACCACTTACGGAGCTTGCCCCAGCCGGGTAAGAGGACAATTTCAATTTGTTGAGGTTAAACTACACATGTGAAGATTTAAAATTCCTGAAAATGTTATTTGAAATCTCAAGTATTTCTCTAAACTATACTATTAAATATTAAGAAACCCTATTAGGGCAAACAACACTAAGAGTTTACAGCCATGCTAGCAGCTCAGTGAGGCTGTACTTAGGTACAGCAGGGCTTAAAGCTAAATGCTAACGTCACCATGCTAACATGCTCACGATGACAAAGCTAACACGCTGATACTAGCAGGTATAATGGCTACATTCCAGATCGCATACTTTTTCTTTTTACTTTTAGTACATACTGCCGCTGCCCTTACAACGTACATACTGTTGCATGCAGTATGCATACAATTGGGACATACTACTACCCCATGACTACTACATCATAACATAGCGCCTTGAAATTTCACCCTCTTGCTCATTTATCTGCTGTGCAGTGGATTGTGGGTCAGAATAGCCAGAAAAGCATGCTAGTTTGCGTACTGCAAAATACGACCAGATGTAGTAGGACAACCTGGTATTTTTGGTATACTGCATTTGACATACTATGTATTGGATCATACTAAAAAAAATTCTGGCACACTAAATAGCATGGTAGCACAGGTACTGGAACGCACAGAATGTTTTACCATGTTCAACAGCTTAGTTTAGCGGGTTAGCATGCTAACATTTGCTAATTAGACACAAAGTACGGCGTATGAGATCAGCCTGTACAGCTGACGCCGATAAGAATGGCATTCATTTTGCAGGTATTTGGTCATAAAGCAAAGTCGACGAATTAAGACCTCATGATGGCGCTATCCAAAGTGATGGCAGTAGCATGGCTAAAAACTCAGCCAATCTACTTTATCAGGACTGCGTGTACATATGGTTTGGACAGCGGTATCAATAATAATAATAACAAAACAACAACTGTTGTTACATTATTTTGCTAAACTTGGTGCGTGGAAAGATGTGACATCAGCTTTTGCAGCTGAGCCTGGCCCACTTTAAAAGAGAAAAGCATTGACAAAAACACAAATATAGAAATCTTGATTGAAATAAATGTTTTTGTAACTGTTCATGTAGGAAACCCACAGCTGTTAGTATGAAAATGTGTTTTCAGGGCCTTTGAATTAGTCAGGGCACTGGAAATGTGGACTATGATGCAGCTTTTTAGGGCATGAGACATTTTGTACCCCCTTGTTTTGACTTTTTGATATATTTTGGAACCATGTATTACTACTTAATAACTGTAATTTTTCAATAATTTTGTTGGTGCATTAGTTTGTGCGTTGTTGGCTTTTTAAACATCAACACGGTTGCAAATTGATGTATTGATTTAGTCTGGGCCTATGTACTTAGTTGTCATCTAATCTAAACAGTATTCACACTCACACAAAATTGTGAATAGGATGTAATAGAAAATGTTACTGCTAATTATAAGGGACATTTTTTTACCTCATCGTATTCAATTTCACAATTATTTTATAAATCATTTTCATGTAATTCTAGAAAAAGCAAACCTGTGAGAACTATTTTTACAAAGTTAACTAACTTGGTGACTTCCTCCCTACAGAGAGACACAGTAATCTCCTTCGGCAATCAGAGCGTGGCGATGTCTGATACCCCTCTGATCACACACCGCTGCGATTATGTGTTTGAGGTGGATGGAGAAAACGTGCTGGAGAGACCTGTGGGCAACTACAACCTCTGCCACGTTTGAGACACTTTCACAGGATGGGACACTGCCTTCTACAGCACATAAGATTCACCTCTTTGGATCAAAGAGACCATCATCTGACTGAGGCCCAAAAAAATCCAGTTAATATTAGGTTTCTGTTCTAAATGAGACCAAAGTTTGAGTATATTGTGGTGTCAGGGTTTAGCGGCTTCAATAGATTTTGCCAGTGCCATGCCGAAAACTTCATTACTTGATATATTATGTTTCCATTCAGTTCTGACTGTGAGGAAATGCATTAAGTTTCACATGTAACCTAAACTCTGAATGCACAGACATGATAATGTGTTGCACTATGACACGCACTAGATGGAGATTAGCGTTTATCAGTTATAGCGACGACACTTTCACAGTAGGCCTGTCCTAATGAAGTTTGATCAAGGTTTTGAGTTGCCTTAACATGATCTCAGTTTTGACAATAATTCTGAGAACCTGAAAGACTTGAAAGTAAAACAAACGAGCAAATTAATTTGGTTGAAGTGAACAAGGTATTTATATGGATAGACGTTAAAAAAATAATATATATTTACATGATCCCAGCAACATTATTTGTGTTTTTATACCTATGCTTTGAATTTTGTGTTGTTTTCTAATAAAAACCATGCTGTACTTGAAGTCCTGTCAATGAGTGGTTTTATTTTTAGACTTAATTCTGCAAAACTATTTTTACAACTTTATTAGGACCTGTTGTGGGTTAGATCAGTGAGGTCTGCGAACCCCAGGCAGTACTTCTACTTTTAACAGAAAGAAAGAAGAAAAAATTGCTTGACATGTCAACCATTAATTACTTTTAGCTATATAGCTATAATATAATAGCTTTAATAATAAATATAGCTATAATTTCATCCATAAGTAACACAATGACAGAACATTTTGGCACAATACTACTTTTTTCAATATCATTTCCAATATTACTCTCTCAATATCATGTGCAATATTTTAGTCTATTTTAGTTAACTTATTTTACTTAATGTATCTTACTTTTGTTATTCTATTAATTATTCTGATATTACTTCCTATACACTATATTCATTACTCATTCACACATATATATATTCAAGAATTATTCAAGAATCCCATCAGATGGGGGTTCCTGGAACAAAATCTTATCAAATGGGGGTCTAATTTGTGTCAGTTTAGGGGTCCTTGATGTGAAAAAGTTTGGAAACCATTGTGCTAAACATCAGCCCCACACCAATTTTTTTTATTATATTACTGTATAAACAGTAAATGCACTATAAAGATCAGCATACAGTCAAAATTGATAGCGAAAAGCACCAGATAAATTGTTTGAAATGTCCAACTTTTGCTACTCAAAGTGGTAGCAATGTTATATTAACGCAAAACTGACCAAATCTAATGGAAAGAAAAAAGAGAGAAACTAAGCCCATAAATCATCAATTGCATGATCATTGTCTGTTATGGTGGCTATGGCTGAGGAGGTTGCATTGGTCAGGCTTGGAGGTGCAGCCCAGCCCAGCTCGTCCCGTGCCTGTGTCGAGGTGTTAACTCCAGATTAGTCCTGTAATTCTTCAGGGTGTTTGGAGGCGAGAAGAGATTTCTTGAGGTGGAACTGAAGAACCTTTTCAATTATCCTTTTTTGTCCCCAAGATGTTGGTTGAGGCCATCTTACTGATAACCTTAATGATGGAAAACATTTCTGAAATTGTATTGTTATATTGTATTTAGGTGAAGGCAGTTTTTCTCCTTACTAAATTATAACATGAAGTGGAAATTAAATGCAAACAGCCACTAAAAATGCTGCAGAAAATGTAGTCAGTGTTGAATGGTGGTGTCAGTTACAGTAAATATGTTGCATGAGAAAATATGCAGACATGTCTCCCCCATCTGGTCTCAGAAGGTAATAACTGGACCACTATCATGTGGTGAGCTGAAGGCCAGTTGACATACAAGATGTGTTCCCTCACATCATGCTCATTTGTAAAATAGGACATATAGTCATTCTGCAACAATGCTTACTGATGTAACATACAAAACATTAAATATAAAAAATAAAAGTCCAACTGTGCATGCACATGTCCATACATGTGGCATTTGTCAATAAAAATCACTTGCAGCAAATTCACAATAAGCTTCTGAAGAGACATTTAATTCTTTCAATTCTGAAAAGCCACCGTGTTTTTTTTTTATTGAAATGATCCAATGTTAGAAGACATTTAATGGACTTCAACTTAGTGTCCTTCAAAACCAAGAAAACAATAGAATCCATTAAAAAAACACTCCAATAAGTAACAAGTATGACCGCATACATTGTCAAATAAATAGTTGCGCCTCCTCTGATGTAAAATACACCATTCCCACTTATAAATTAAGGCGGAATGCAGTTTATTCTGACTGCCCCTAAAACAAAAACGCTTGCAGCATTCATGCAATTCCAACTAGACTGCTGAAAAAACTAAGCAGTAACATAAAAACGTCAGTAGAAAAGAGAAATTATAAAAAAAAAAGATGACAGTCCACGACTATAACAACTTTCTATTACCTGCTTTGCGCAAGCCACGAAATATTGCACAAAGTTAAGGATTGTGACACAAAAATAAGATGGAATTACTAAATTAAAAAGCACTTTTAAGACCAAAATCTGAAGCTTGTAATGGGAATACTCCTTTCAGAGGGGGTACACAGATTAAAGAGGCATTTACAGAAGCATCAGGGGAATTACTGCTGGGGGGGAGGGGGGAGTTTTTTAAAAGTGAATCCTTATAAATGTGAGCAATTACTGTTCCCAAAAATGATTTGATATTTGTAACTATCACCAAGTGGATCCTCTGTTCAATTTGTGGTCAGGTTAAATCAAGAACGAAGACAGTACCGATGGTAATGGTTAACTTTTCAACCACCTTGGAGAACAAGACTATCTACCAAATTCATCACTATTAGAAGATTAAAGATGAGCTGTGATATGCCAATGATCTTTTCTAAATGGATCATATAAAAAGTGTTTTACGGAGCAAGTAAAAGTAATAAAATAAAAATCGGAGCAATGGGTTTAAGTATGAAAGTCTAAATCTTTGAGTGAACGGTGTATACTTATTTGCCGTGTTGAAATATCAAAACAACAAATCTGGTTTCACTTTAGAAAACTAGCTGACAAATCAAATGTAATCTGAATCTGAATCCCAAAACAGCCGGGTATTAAAACACAGATTTACTGATCCAGATGTCAATAAATAACTGCTGAAAAGACAACTGTACCAAAGGTGTCAACATACAGCTTCAACTTGCTAATTATGTTAAGTGGTTCAAACGTAAACGCCAATCTTAGAGAAGTTACTTCATGAAATGTCTTCAGGACAATCACTTTTCTTCAAGTGTCTGTGTACAGGTTAAATAATCTTTTCTATGACAACCAACATTGGTCCATATATTGTTTCCGTCTCAGACGTTTTTCCTAACAGCCTGTTTTTCTTGATCTTTTATCAACACTGCAGATTTGCTACTAGAAAATAATAGAACAAAACTCCAAACGAAATCTAAAAAAAAGGTAAATAAAAAAAAGAAACAAACCAAACAAAACTTTCGGCGAAAAGAAATAAAATTTAATGGTTTATGCTCAAAGTGAAACAACCAAAAACAAAAGAAAGGAAGAAAAGAAAGCAAATCAAAACTGAAATCAATAACAAAGGCCATTCATTTGTCTCCAAACTTGAGATAAGCACTCGTTAAAACAAGTTTGTAACTTACATCGTAACAAATAGAAATCGATGCCTTCAGAAAGAAAGAAAAATATTCAAAACAAAAAAATTAACTCGAAATAAAAGAAAACAGAACGACATACTGAGTTAAAGTGATGTTGCTCTCAGTCAGATATATCCTTAGTACCTCTTAAAATAAAACAAAAATTAAGGTATAAATTTACCTTAAATCTGCTCAGAAACTCTTCTGGTAATAGGATCAAATCTCTCCCTGCCTTTGGTCCATCTCAATTCCCTACTCATTGACTGGGGTTCATATTCAACAGGACTCTCCTGAAATAATAAAAAGACACTTTACACAGGGATAATAAAACAAAAACATTTCCCTCCAGTTTATGTTTAAAATTGTTAACCTGGTAGGAGGGTGAGGAAAAAGTCATAGATTAACATCAAAAAGACTGATATTTATAGTAACCTAAAGCGGATTGGTTAAAAGTGCGTTGCTCTTAGATTGACTCAAGACAGTGAGCGGTATTGTAGGTCTGTGTGTCCACTGGATGATAATTTAAGGCATCTATTTCTACTTATGATGAGGATCCAGAACAGAGCACTGCTTTCCCAAAACGAAACAACCACTGGCTACGAGCAAAATATTGTTCCTCACCTTCTTTAGACGAAAATGTCAACACTTGGAGAACTATTTGTGGGGCAGCGTATCTTTTAGTGCACTGCTCAGAACCACTGCCTCCTTTATCTAGTCGACACAGTTATACATGCAACACATACGGACAGTATTTTAGCTTTTTAGATAATTTTCAAAAAGTTATCTTGGGGGGGTGTCATGGGATTTTGGCCTCACCATCCCCTCACTAAAAATTAAAACTACTGAGTGTCCTCAAGCCCCAAGCATGAGTATAATGATGAAAAAAAAACAAAAAACAGCCTAAACACTTTTAGACAAGTACAAAGGTGCAGAAGAGTGAACATCTCGTTTAACTCTGAATACACTAAAACCCAAACAGATGTGCCAGACTATGAATACTTCTGCTCTCTGCTATAAAAGCCTGGCGCAGGTCATTCCCATCTCTCCTCTACACCCGATTGTCTAGCTCTCTCTACTTGTGGCCCTTGCTGGTCTTAAAGGACACTTGCAGGATCTTGTCTCCGAGCCGGTAGCCGTTCAGGCTGGCGATGGCCATGGCCGCCTCCTCGTAGTTCGTCATGGTGACGAAGCCGAAGCCCTTGCACTTGTTGGTGTTGAAGTCGCGGATCACCTTGACGTTGGTGACGGCGCCGAAGGGGCCGAACATCTGCCAGAGGATGCTCTCGTCGGCGTCTTGGCCCAGGTTGTAGATGAAGATGCACCAGCCGGAGGTGGAGTTCCCGGGGACGCTGACACTTCCCACACCGCTCATGTGATCAACGCCCATGGGGGAGAACCTGGAAATGACAATGTTTACTTGTGGATTAATCAATAACATTGAAAACAAAGTGAAAGTCTGTTACTACCACAACAGTTTCTTTAGTAATACAATGACCAGTTTATTTTAGGGCCACAACTAATGATTATGTTCTCTATTAATAGAGTGGTGAAGGGAAGAAGACCAACCAGGAAGTTAGCATTGCACTGGTTCCCTTGACAAAAACCCAATGGGATTTTTCTATTGGGTTTTGGATTATTGCAGAAAAAAAACTCTGTGACAAACATGTTTATAATACTTACACACTTTGTTCAGCAAGATAATCTTCTCAAATGAACACCACTTTTATAATTTTTGAAGTGTGAATGCAATTGCCAGAAGTAAAAAGCTAACGTATACACAACGAGGCTGTAAAGGCGGACAAGTCGAAGTGATGACATTTCGTAGTCTCATTTAGCCACTTGTTAGCGACTGTCTTTTTTAAGACACGGAAAAGCTTTAAAATTCACGAGTGGGATATTTACCGACCTATTTTATATCGTAGAACAAAACGTTCAAATGTCGTCTCTCTGTCTGAAACTAGTTGTGGCTTAAAGTAAGATCAAGTCCTTCTCAGTGAATGCAAACGTTCACAACTTCTCTTACCTAAACCGCTGTGCCTGGTGGTGTACGGGCCCTCCGAAGCGCCGGGACTGGTTGTGGTAGAGCTGAGAGATGATCTGCGTGTTCTTCACCTGGTTTGGATTGGCAGCAAATTTCACTACGATCGGCTCAGATGCTCCAGGTGGTTTTTGGCCGTTCAGGTTTTTGACGGCCTCCTCAGCCTCTGCCCGCTTGTCAAACCTGATAAAAGCCACGCCGCGAGACGCGCCTGGGTACAAGACAGCAGCTGGTGACTGCCAATTCTCATATAAGCAGCATAACTACAGTTTTGTCTTAACAAAGGCACTATATGTTACTGAAGAGAATTTTTTGAATGATAAGGAAGTCATTTACCTGTAGTACCTGTGGCCTGGTCAACAAGTACACGGGAGTTAATGATGTGTCCATAACGTGAAAACATGTCCTCCACATCCTTCTGGGACATGGCCTTCGGCAGGCCGCTGATATACAGGTTGGCATCCTTTATAGTATCAGAGCTGGGCCGTGCGTATGAAACCTAGCAACAGGAAGCAACAATTGCCCGATTAATACTCTACTGATGCATATGTACAAAACAAAGTAACAAAAAAACTATTAAAAGTACAATGAGTACTTAAATCTATGTAACTGTTGACAATTTAGCAATTTTTGCAATTATATCTGTGTTTTATAAGTTACATTCATCAACTAATGCAACTGAAATATTTTGTTTATTTATTAAAACTTTTGGACTATAAAAGAAAACTAAATAAAATTATCTGATAATTGGTTTCAGGTATTAAGTCTTCAGTCTGAGCAAAAATGATAAGCATAAAAGAACATTACAGCAACAAAAAAATGAAATCAAACTGACCGAAAAGGTACTTTTCTAGGAATTAAATACATGAAATACATTGAATTTGACAGAATGTGTCAAATAAAATAAGTCAAATTAAAGTCAAACTCAACAGACATGTCAGATTGGGCAGTAAGTGAGCTGTAAAAGCAGTATCACTTCCTCGGGCTGACATGTACTAGCTAGTTAGCGGACAGCACAGGAGCCACAGGAGAGTTATATGACATGACATCTTTGGTTTGAGAATTGTAGAACACCTTATTGCACGTTACCTTGATAGTTTTGGACTGTAGCCTTAGTCCATTCAGAGTACTGATAGCTCTGTCTGCATCACTAGGGTTAAGATAGTTAACAAATCCGTACCCTAAACTGTGGCCTAGAGAAAAAAAAAGGAAAACAATAAAATAAAACAAAAAAACGTTGTATAGTTCAAAAAAATCTGCAAACAAATAAATATTTAAAAACAAAAACAAATCTTAACATTGCATGCTTGTCTAAACAAACAAACAAAGACTGTCTACAGGACTGGTTGGAATAAATAAAACAAGTCTATGGTGGTGGAAAAACTGAGCAAACTACTACCCAACTCAAACAGGAAATCAATTTGAGATGTCTTTTAAATAAAATTACATTATAAAAATCACTGAGGAGCCAGAAAATAGGCCCTTAATAGATATCCTGCCAATAAAGGTAATTTGAAAATGAGTGATAGGCCATTCTTTAAGTGATAAAACTGAACCACCACATATTGAGAGGTTGTAACAAATCTTTTAAAACAAACTCGTGTTTAAGCGTCCATCTGGTCTGTCACAGGTCTTATTGCTTCAGAGAGGAGCATACCTGCGACTTTGTCTCGTATCAGCTTGGCAGACTCCACTTCTCCGATGCTGGTGAAGAGGCTCCGCAGCTCGTCCTGCGACATGCTCTGAGGCAGGTAGTTCACTATCAGGTTGGTCTTGGAGTCCTTCCCATCGTCCCCTCCCATGTGGTCTTCGTAACCGTTCGACATGTCATACACCTCCTGCAAGTCGGCCTGGTGGGCCAGAAAACGCAAAGAGAGATAAGTACACAGGGTGCGCAGAACTAGAGCTGAAACGATTAGCTGATCTTTTGTTCGACAGAAAATCAACATTTTTCAAGCAAAAAGGCCAAACATTAAGTGGTCCCTGCTTCTAAAACCTTGACGATTCGATCTTTTCTTTTCCATATACGATAAAAATCTTAATAAATCTTTGAATTGATGACTGTTGGTGGAATAAAACAATACGACATGCTGGCTCTGGGAATCTATAGTGGGCATTTTTCACTATTTTCCAAGATTTAATCAATTAATTGATAATCATTCAGCAAATGAATCCATAATGAAATAATCATAAGTTGGAGCCCCTCAACAGGTCTTAAAAAGGTTTCACTGCACAAACACTGATAAGACTGTTAAGAAACTGAAAAGAAAATTAATATTTAATAAAATTGAAAAAATGTTTTTCCCACTTCTACTCTTTAAAAAAGATGAGTTTGTGGTTAACCTCTTAAGCATTAAGCAAATTCATGAAAAGTACACAGAATTACTATTTGACTGGAGGAACCGAGGACTACATTTAGTTCCTAAACGAAAAGGTCCCTTGTCCAGGAGTATGGCTGGGCAATATGACGTCAAAACTATATAAAAATGTCTATCGTATATATATTTTTCTATATTGTTTCTATTGTGACATAGGCTAAGTCTATATTTATTTATTTGTTCTCTGTAATTTCACTTAAAACTTATGTTTATTTTGCAGTCAAGCTCTTAAAATGAGAAAATACTCAGTACTTTTCTCATGTTACTTTTGTCATGTATTTAATTCACACAGTAGTATACAAAAATAGGCTTTACCATGTGCTTATTTCATATAAACTATTTAGTTACAGAATTACCAGAAAATATGCTATATCATGATATAAACCTATATATCCTATTGTTGCTGTTATGATTCAATGTTTTTGACTTGTTATGTGTTGGGTGCTGTTATTTGACCCTGTCTTGGCTAAGTTTCACTTGTAAAAGAAGTTTTAATCTCAATATGACTTCCTAGTTAAATAAAGGTTATAGTATATACACTATTATCGAGATATAAAATTACTTATATCACGATTTGGCCATATGGCATAGCCTTAGTACAGGAGTGGTAATTTCCAAAGCCGTTTCTGTCTCTGTATGTCTCTTTTTCATTCATTCATTATATTCAACTCAGAGTCACACCACAGTAAATACAAAAAAAATAAAAAAACATGATGACGCTGTGTCATTGTTTCCTTGTGTTTGAAAGACAGTTTTTTAAACCGCCATTCATCTAATTTGCCTCATCTTCACAGTTCTTCAAATGTGGTCGAAACACAAAAAGTAATGTTCCATAATTCCTGGTACATTTTTGGTCGAAAAGGAACAAGTATGCCCATGCAATGTAATTACAGTTTTCAATGCAACAGAAAACCAGGGGATAAAAGCTTTAAAGGCCACATAATGGTAACTAATTATATTACACAAGCATGTGATTGGATTTAAACTGCAAATTTGTCTCAATGTAGCTAGTGGTTAACACTAAGCCCGCTTGAAATTTAAACTACAGAATGTCATGCAATATAAAGGACACACGCAGCACAAGTTTTACGTTTGCAAAGTAGGTAAGTAACTCTTTTAACCCCAGATGACCTCAGTCACATGTCGGTCTGCAGTCTAGTCTGATAACCAATCTATAGGGTCTGAAATCAGTTTAGTTGAAAACTTAAAGTGCCCACAACAAGAACAGAGCCTGACTTCAAAATACTTTTTTTAAAAAGTTGCTTCCGCTATCTGTTCAGCAGAGCGTGTCCTGGTGGCTGAAACGGGATCAGGCCTGAAAGGGGACCAGTCTAGCGGTCAACCTGACAGAGGTCCATTCATGCAAGAGAAGGGTTGCGATTGTGTATTCTGGTGGGCAAGATACACTGCCTGAGAGGATGAATGGGAGTCCTGTATTAAACCAGTAAACATGGGCATAGCCAGCGGGAGCTGGCATGTGTGAGTGTTTTAGATTTCTCTTAATGCCGTCTCATTTCAAATCATTAGTTCCAGCAAAATAACAACAGATCACTGTGTACAGTTGTGACATCCTTTTAGAGTAGGAACATTTCCTGCAGACAAATTTCTTGATATCACATAACAGGACTTGAGCATTCAATTCTTTGCAAACCACATCGACACCAGAAATATCTGGTCGTACTGTTAATATTCAGTTGATAAGGTCACATACTGCAGTGCTGTTTGAAATGGGTGCCGAGATCTCATACTCACTTTCAAGTACTTAATGTGTCCTCGACGAACTGCCATGAAGACACTTCACTGCTCCTGAGGCTGGAGACAAAATCAAAACAACCTGGTCAACGTGGCAGTGAGCAAACTATAAAACTTGCCATCTGAAGAACACAACATTAAAAAGACATACACTTGACAGCCAAATGGGTGACAAACACCTGTTTTTTCAAGAAGTAAACACACAAAATCACCAGAAATCTATATAATAGTTCCACATGGTTTTCAAGTCTTTGAGGGCCCCATATGGAAAAGTTCAACAAAAAGTAGGGCAGCCCTCCCAGATAACTATTTTATTAGGGATGCACTGATACCAATACGTGATCGGATATCGGTGAAAATCGGGCCAAGCTATTCAATTTGATTTCATGTTAATATAT
>CAKAOH010000223.1:0-26506 GCA_916701665.1 Sebastiscus tertius | reverse complement strand
GCATCAGGCTAAAGAACGCTTTTGTCCATCAGTCCATCTTGTTGCTAAATAATAATTAATGTGCTGCTAAAGACATGTAAATCCAGAGGACAGATGGTAATTTTGTAATGGGTTATGTATGAATAATTGTGATATGTTTTGTTTTTTGTCTGATGTGTCTCACTTGTCTGTCTGTCTATGGTAACAGCATGTCTATTGTATGTGTACTTTTTCTCAAACTGAGCTGCCTATGGATGCAAAATGAATTTCAGTGCAAACTGACAATAAAGTTGTATCGTATCGTGTTGTATCGTATCCTAGTAGTAGTAGTATTACTATTATAATAATAATAAACTTTATTTGTATGCAAGAAATGCAGCACAAAGAGCTTTACAATAAGTGGAAATAGAACGAACATAAAACCAGGGAAAATAAGATAGTCTCTAAGGCTATAAATCAACACAACAGAGCCCACTTCTGTACCACTGTAGCTCAGTTGGTAGTTGCAAGACATTGAACTGACACAAATTAATTGAATTAAAAGAAAGTTTAAACAAGATGTACCAGATGTGAGACGTTATTCTCAACAATGTTCCACTCAATTGTGATCAACAAAACAAAAATGATCGAAAATATGGTCAGAAATAAACTAAAGGTCTTATTGATAACATTTTTATGTAGAGGAATATTTAAAAAAATAAATAAATAATACATCCACAGAACTTTTAGAAAGGTGACGAATGATTGTGAATTAATAACTAAAAACTTTTTGGTTCCCACTTCTCACAAGGCTTGTGAGCCAATAGTAAAACAACATTGGTATCACGTGGTATCTGTGGGTCATCAGTTAATGTGGAAAACATGGATAAATGTAGTGAAGTAGTTGAGTAAAAGGGAGAGTTGACAGAAACATAAAAACTCAAGTAAAGTACAGATACTCCCCTCTTTTCACTTCAAATGAGTTATTACACAGCAGTTAAACATACATGTCTCTTAATCGCCCTTAGATACATGATGGTTATTATGTGTTTTCGACTATAAAATATTTTCTTTAAAGTTTCATTTCCACTGTAGAAACTCATCGATAGCGATGATGGCCATGATGATGATGATGATGATGATGATGGTGATGATGTGCAGAAGAACCTCAAAGTGTCGCCCTCCTTTTCGAACCAAGTCCAGCATACCGCTGCACAGCCGCAGGCGGCTCGCTCCTGCCCACATTGTCTGCTCAAGAATACTTGTTTATTTGCTTTCCATTTCGGAGAGAAAATAATTCCCTTTTTTTATTTTCGGACATAGCGAGAGTAAACAAGTAGTTCCTTCAGCGCTGCGCCACACCCTCTCAGCACAATCCACAGCTCTTAGAAGTGTTTTTTTTACACTGATGGGTGCCGACCAAGCGACTTATTTGTTTCAAATATTTTCCCATGGCAAACAGGGCGAACACAAAGGCTTCGTGGTGGCCCGGAGAAACCACAGGGTAGGCGTACATGAGCCTCCATGCTCACTCTCTTTTGAAAATGAAATTTATGGCACCTCATAAAAGTTCTATTCGCGCTTATAAGCACTAAATATAAACCAGTATAAACCAGCCGGGTTTGACTCAAGTCCTTGTAAACTTGACCTGATGGAGCGTTGCGTCCGGCCGAAGGCAGGCCAACCGTCGGTCGACCCGGCCGCCCAGCCCTAACACGCGTCTGCTCCAAAGCAAAGGGTTTGAACTGTGAGGTAGCTCTGGTTGTCCTGACTCAGGGAAACACAAAGCCATTGTTTTGGTCATTTGTTGACATATGGGCAGGAAACTCCCTCTCCACAGCCAAGCAATCACACTGGAGTCTCGACAATACTGCCCTATCTGTGTGGCAGTTTAATGCTGGTTTACACCCATCAACCCCTTAGGAACAAATAATATTCATGATTTATGATCGTGGTTTTGGCTTATGCCTATGATTATGACGACGCGTGATTTACAGATCAGTCTAAAAAATAAATACAAGTACATACTGGCTGTTATGCAAGGCTGCATCCAGATTTGGGAGCTCGCTCACTCAGTGTGTTAGCCGCTGCGAGACCCACGGCTGGCACAGAGGGCTCCAGCAGCACCCCTCCGGGTCCCTGCGGTCTGCGCCTCAGCACATAACAGCCACTTAGGCCGGCATTTTCCCAGGCTGAGACAACACACCACGGTGGCAGCGCGAGCCACAGAGAGGGCCTGATTAAAGAGTAGGGACAATGGAGGGAGAGAGACCGTGGTGGCATTTTCCATCCCCGCCGCTGTCTCCTGGGGGGACCAAGTATGTGCCGTGAAACGTTTGAATTATCCCAGAATCTCTGGAATTCAGACAGAGGCACCGCGGAGAGGACCCTCGACCGGGGATCAAAGAGCTTTTGAGAGGAGTGCGGTGGACTGGTGGTGGAGTTCGAGTACATAGGGGAGTATGAGTGTGTGTGTGTGTGTGCGTGCTTGTGTGTTTCGGAAAACTGACTTGAAAAAGATAAAGACGATGTTTGAATTTTAATCATATTTTTCTTTTATGGCTCCATGTCTTAAGATGTGTTCAAGAAAAGCCATGTTTGACTTCTGAGGATCAGTGATCGTTGAGCAATGAAACACAGGCATGTGGTGTGCGTGTGTGTGTGTTGCTGTCCTTTTATCCCTCATGGGATCAGATAATGCAATCATAGCCAATCATTGGGAGTCTAATACAGCGGGCGCCCCTCTTTAGTTTGGAGACGCCACTCTCCTCTGTGGTGGCAAGAGGAAGAGGAAGAGAGAAGCGAGAGGGGGAAACCTCGTCCCTCTCTTTCTGTCTATCTCTCTCTGTAATTATCACTTAATGTTCTTCGGTAATCCCGAGACGTCTGTCTCTTGCTCAGTCCTTTCTTCCCTCGCTGGAGAGGAAATGTATCACGGTCTGAAATAAATCTGCCAGCCTTTTTATTATTGTATATTTAGCACCAGAACAGAGTAGTAAATGGAGCCGTCCCAGACCACAAGCTTCCGGTAGTGCAGAGCCTCGGCTCTGGCTGGCTGTCTCTGCCACAGCCAAGTCCACAGATCAAAGCCTCCTGTACTATATACAGTTAGCTCGTCGTCCTCGAGCGTCGACCTCATGTCTGAGAAAGACAGCGTGTGTTTGTGCATGAGCCACATGCAGAGTGTATAGAATTAGTTCAATACACAAGTAGGCCTTCCAGCAGTCCGCTGTGTGCACTTTTCTGAATGTGTGTCTGCCTCCGTCCGTGTATCTCCGAGCTGTAAAAGTCCAGCTTTGTCATGGCATTGTCTTGATGTCAAAAATGACTGCATTTGCGTTGACATAAAAACAAAATGTACAAAGTGGTTGTCTCATGGCATTCAACGATGACACAATTAGCATCATCTGATATAACTGTGATTCCCAACCAGTCTTCAGTTGCCAGCGGTTACAAGGAAAACTCAACTAATTAAATCAACTAAATTCAACTATTGATTTGATTTAAAAGATTTTATCCACATACTTGTGTTGGAGGGAGATGAACAGCCAAATAAGATTACAAACTGGCGCGATGTTGATCTTTAGTCAATTTACAATAACAAGTGAGCTGACAATCAAATTCAGCTGAAACACAACAACACCACATGTGTGTGAAAACTAGCGAGACAGCAGAGAGGTTGAAATCTAAAAGTAATCAATAAACAAATAATTAGCTAAAAGTAACAATAAAACAGTTGAAATAGCAAGCTAAAAATAATGGATATCCTGTAGAAATAGGTAGCTATATAGCCATATTTTGATGCTTTGGCAACATTGTTTTTTTTAAACTTTCATGCCAATAAAGCCTCTTTGAATTGAATTGAAAAAGAAATAGTTAGAAATGATGAATAAACAGTTAAAATAACATAGCTTAAAAGAATGGATAAATGACAAACATCCGTTTTCTGCCACTCCAAATGACACAAATACAAGCTTGACCAATGTAACCTAAACATTGACAATTAAATTGCGTGGAAAAAAGTAACAATAACAACGTAAGGGATAATGTACAGCGAGCCGGGCATTGTTGCGAAATATATATAATATACATTATCCCGCTTCTTACGCGGCTACTTACTTAGGAAATCAATAATTTGTCACAAAAACGGTCCGCCAGTGTCCGAGATCAGAACTGCATCCATAGCAACCGTCAGTTATACATAGCAACCGCTATAAAGAAATAACAGACCGTAGACTGCCATGAATGACCAATCAAAATCGAGTGTTCAACAAAGCCGTGTAATAATTGTATATAATTAACAGTGTTATATAGCACGCAGTTTATAATCATGAGGACAGACTTGGAACATGATGGGCGGTGTTGATGATGGAAGGGGTACTTGAGGTCATCTGACAGGGCGGAGGGGGTATGTCAGACCAAAAAAAGAATAGGAACCACTGGGATATCTACTCAAGATAAGGCTCTTCACTCCAGTACACTAATACAGATTGTGCAAATTTATAGCTGAACTGATCCAATCCATTAATTTTACTGAGCAACGCAGACTTATTTGGCGTCAAAATAAAACAGAATGAATGTATCCATTCTTTCACTTGGTAATTTTAATTATATAAGCATCTATCAAGACCAATAAAAGTTGTACCAACTCCCTCAGGATATGAAAACGATGTTTGTTATTACCCTCATCCTTCCTCCCTCAAAGTCTTCCTCTTTCCCTGCACACTCACTGTAATCCCTTTTCTGGGAACCACTAAAAATTACCCGGCAGTGCGGTGGCGGCAAGATTTTATGCTGGTTTTTAGGGGCTTACGCCGGCTCTTCTGAGCTGCCGTCGGAACGAGGTGTCGGCCGGATGCCTCCCTGATAAGGCCGTAATCTGAGGTGCAAAGTTATAGGAGGGATTTGGGGAAGTGAGAGGCTGTCAGAGAGCAGCAGACAAGGGTGTCACCGGGATGGAGCACCATCTCCTGGGTTTATGACAACCAACCTGGAATCCAATTAATGCAAATCCTTAAATTTCAAACTGACCGTGGAACAGATGCATACGTCTCCTGTTTTTAATCCATCCTTCTTGTGTACTTTTCCTCTCAGAATTGCAAGTTTCTACTAGTGGTGGAAAGTAAATTTTACTTAAGTACTGTACTTATGTACAATTTAGAGGTACTTTTACTTTACATGAGTATTTGAAATGTTTGGTACTTTATACTTCTACATTTCTATGGGAAATATTGTACTTTTAACTCCACTACATTTATCTGACAGCTTCAGTTACTTCACAGATTAAGATTTTACAGACAAAACATTTGATCAGTTTATATAATATGATACTGTGCTACAGATTAAACTATCCAACAGTACATAGTTGAAATGTGCTCCAAATCCACCAGCTGTCAACATTAAAAAGCTGCTTGCGTGTTAAAGCATTAGTAATCATTTTCCAATGATATGATGTAAAATAATATAAACTCTCTGAAAGGGACAATTCTGCCCATAAGTACTTTTACTTTAAGTATATTTTGATGCTAATACTTCTGCACTTTGCTCAGCTAAGATTTTGAATCATGGAGTTTTATTGGACCAGAGTATTTCTACACTGTGGTATTAGCGCATTTACTGAAATATCTGAGTCCTTCTTCCACCGCTGGTTTCTATACTAAACGCCATTTTTTTATTTTGACACTGACAAAAATAGAAAGCTGATAGAGGAATTAAGCGTCGCATGACTCCACGCAATAAAAATTAGTCCCCTCCATAAACTTGAGTGATAGTCAGAAGTCAAAACGCTTGAGCACAGCTAGTTTTACAGTGGCTAATATTAGCCCAGTCTTTTAAAACCCCCAGTCATCAAACGAGGCACAGTCGCATGCTCGGCTGAGGGGACACAGTGGATTAGCCTTGAACTCTTTCATTTTTCACTTTCCCCCTTTTTCTTCTCCTCCTCTTCTCTCTGCGGCTCATAAAAGATTGCGTCCCGTGTGTGATGTGGCGGAGGAGTGCAGTCAGAATGAACTGATTACGGACGAGGGCCGGCGTGCCTTTGAGTCATGGCGCAGAACGACATTCTTTCAAGCACTTAAAAATAGTAACAGTTGGCTTTTTTCAGGTTTGTTTTTCCGACTTTGGGGCATCCTCTGCTGGCTTTTTTAGAGACTGGAATCATAACCAGATTCCCCCCCCCCTCTCCTCCTCCACATTTCTTTCATTTTGTTATTGGGAGTTTGTTTAATCTTGTGAAGAAAATTGGCCTAGCGTGGGAAAGGCAGAATTCTTTTGGGGATGGGTTTTGTTGTTTTAGAGTTGTGTGCATTGTTGTTGTTTTTTTTCTTAGCGCAGGGAGAAAAAGTGCCAGTTTGTGCCAAAACCTCATGAAGTATTGATAAAAAAAGGAGTTGAGTGAGAGGGAGGCCGCAACACCACGACAAAGATATGGGCTGTCTAAGCAAAGAGCTTTACAAATGACAATCTCCAGGGGGAAAAAAAGGGGGAGACAACATAAGGGTGGGAGGGAGTGGAAGAGGAAAAGAGGAGAAACAAATGTGGATGGATTGGTGGCAGGGGGAGGAGGAGGAGGAGGAAGATGGGTATTGGTGGTGGTGGAGGGGGGGAATAACGCAGAGCAGTGAAGAAGAAGAAGAAGAAGGAGTGGGGTGGGGGGTAGATGAGAGGGGAAACATTCCCCCTTGCCCACATTAAAGACATAAAAAAGAAAACAAACAGAAAAACATGTCTGACATAAAGAGGCTGGTTTCCGCGGCGACAGCACAATGGCTGCCTGTGGCTCTCGGGGCCCTCGCCGTCCCGTCTGGGGCCCGGCACCAGCGAAAGTCACCGCAGTCACAGGGCCCGTCAGCGTGTGTGTGTGTGTGTGTGAAACATGGTGAATGTCATCACAGGCCTAGTGCTGTGGGAACCGCCATGAAAGGGACCCCACTCGGAAGCCACAAAAGTTCCTTTCTGCTTCTTCTCTTCGGCTTTTAGCCTCTTTATTTATCTGTGTGTAGGGGAGCCGGATGAGGAGGGAGGACTCTCTCTCTCTCTGTTCTCTCTCTATGTCTCTCGCTCTCTGACAGGCAGCATGACCCATCGCTGCAGCCCTCCTGCCCTCCTGACACCATCAAATCACAGCAGCCACTATCTCAAACACATATACTGACTGTGTCTAAAGCCTGTGTCTCTGGGGGTTTATTCACACCTCATATCAGCTCAATCAGAGCATTAAAAAAACACAATGCAGCTCTTATAGGAACAAACCTGGCGTTCCCAGGAATGCCTCGTAGATCCAGGTTATTCCGAGTGAATCGTGGCGACGGCCAGACAGGCCACAGTGCCACAGGTCCCAGGCATTCCTCATGTGTCTGAAGGGCAGATAATTCCCTCATGGGTCCAGCCTAGACAGTGCCAAGCTACTCCTAGTGCCAGTTCCCATGCCAATCCAATCTTGACCCCAGTGACTGAGCGCCCAGCCACAGGCAGACTACCATGGAGGCCTCATACCAATAAGAGATCTACTGATTTTTTGGGTGGAATGTCAATAGCACTTGCATACAGCAGGGCGCCATGCAGGGCTCCTTTGGCCACAATTGGCCATTCATATATTCTCAACAGGGATTCTAGACAGTGAACAAACATTTCTTTTTACTATTTGATTGCATCTGAGGAGTTATTTTTGGGTACCTTGTTATTTCAAAGATACATTTGCAAACACCAACGCCATTCCTATTGGCATCTCTTCCATTAGCAACCAAGATAGCGGCGCGTGCAGACGCAGTGGCTATAAGCTCTCTCCTTTTGTTCTCTTAGTTTGTTTATATTTCTCTTAGTTTGTCTATTTTCTATCAGTAAAGCAGTAGCCTTTAACACATACGACCGATCCTGTTTTTATGCTGCTATTACTGTTATTATTATTATTTTATTTATTTGTCTTTATTCTGAACTACATCGAGAAAAGCCTGCAAAATTGAATTGTATCTGAGTATAGTGACAATAAAGATCGTTCTGATTCTGATGATTAAAACCATGGTATTAAAGTGCATCATAATTACAAAAAACAAATAAAATAACTATGATAAAAAGCATTTGAATGAATATTTAAATCACTGGCGAGCAATAATTAAAAAAAAAAAAAAACAATTCAGTGGCTCGCCATCTAGGCTTTGCTCCCTCATATCGTAAATGTATGTCATTTTTCTATTTTCTCTTGCATTATCATAAATGTGCTTGTGATTTCAACACAAATACAGCAGAACAATGTAAAGTAATTTTATTCCAACCCTTTTTTGTGCCTTGCTCATTGAAAGTCTAATGCAGGGGTGTCAAACTCATTGTAGTTCATGAGCCACATACAGCCCAATTTGATCTCGAGTTGGCCAGAACAGTAAAGCCATTGCATTATAACCTATAAATAATTATAAAGTTTTTGCTTTCTTTTAAGAAGTACAAGTACATTCTGAAAACATTCACAATTAATGAATAATGAACAATCCATTTACAAAAGAGATGATGAACAACCTGAGTTGTCTCGCTGATCTCTCGTTACAAGTAAAAACAGACTGCTGTTTCCTCGAACCTTCCAACAATTCATTTATCTTCTCTGTTCTCAGTTCTCCTGGCAAGTTGTTGTATTTTTCGTCATGATGAGACTGACAGTGGCGCCGAATATTATATTTCTAGAGCACTGAAAGATGCTGTGAAAAACACCAAGCACACTGGCTTCCCATGAAAAAATAGGAACTGGTCCGTTTTTTTTTTTTGGAAAACCCGACACTGTGTCCACTTTTCTCTTTTTTGACAATGATATTTTCCACCAACTGCATGAAGAGTAGCCTACGCTTATAGCAGTGCATTTTATTGAAAAATTGGAATTAATGACTTCTCTGCAATTTTTACACTTTGCAAAGTCAGAGAGAAAGACCCTTTGGTGGGCAGTTTCTGGACCTCAAGCCGTATGTTTGACACCCTGGTCTAATGCATCTAAATCACTAAAGATTAGGGCTGTCAAAGTTAACACCATAGTGACGCAAATTATTTTTTTACGCCACTAATTTCTTCAACACAACTTGCAATTTTTTGGGTTGTAGTGAGTTCCGTTTTGAAGCCATAGTGAAGTTACTGGTATCATAATATTTTGGTGAGGAAAAACTGTCCAGGCCATTTTCAAAGGGGTCCCTTGACCTCTGACCTCAGGATATGTGAATGAAGATGGGTTCTATGGGTATCCACGAGTCTCCCCTTAACAGACATGCCCACTTTATAATAATCACATGCCGTTTTATCATAGTCAAGTCAGCACACTAACACACTGACAGCTGTTGTTGCCTGTTGGGCTTGAGTTTGCCATGTTATGATTTGAGCATATTTCTTTATGCTAAATGACAATATTTGTGATTGTTTTGTGTTGTTAATTGATTTGTAATAATAAATATATACATATGCATAAAGCAAGCATATTTGCCCACTCCCATGTTAATATGAGTATTAAATACTTGACAAATCTCCCTTTAAGGTACATTTTGAACAGATAAAAAATGTGTGATTAATTTGCGATTTTATACAATTAACTATGGACAATCATGCATTTTTTTCAGGTTTAAAAATGTATTTTAAAAATGTTTTATGGTCTATAGACAATGCGATACTGTGTGAAAGCCCCACATCAGTACTTTCAACCAGCTTGTGCCCTTTTGTGAAAAACAAAATGTACTGAAAAGACAGTTTTTTGTATCTAGTTGATGTTTATTTGTTTTACTTATTTTTTTCCCTTTCAACAGGTAAATTCTTCTCAGTATCTTTTTACACTAGACTACCTTCATCTTCGGTAAATAAATGTTGCTGAAAGTTGGTGTTCTGTTTCTGAGTACAAATAATTAAAGTCACCCATGCAGTGAGACGTACGGCATCGGACCAGTTATTCACTTTGACATGAACGCAGAGGAAAAAGTCACAAACAAAGTATCTCGCTGAGCTGGTTCCATCTCACAGACTTTCAAACAATAGCAATAGTCATGCATCAGAGGCAATAATTGCAGCCGAGTGTTTGTGCCTTATAAATTGTGGGTCTGCACTGTCCGCATTCGTGTGAAGGAGCCGAGTGCGTATGAATCAGTTGTGCGTATGTCCCTGAGCGTTCACACGTTCATATTCGAGTTGCGCATGTGTGCGTGTGTGCGCAAATTGTAAAAGTATGAGCTTGTTAATTTCAATAAGGGACGTCGCCTTGTTGTGGTTTGGAGGGATGGGAGGGAGAGGACTTGAAGTGGCCGACCAAAGATCGCCAGAAATCTCCCAGAATTCCATCCCACCACCCGGTGCCAGCGCTCTCTCTCTTCTTCTTATGTTTCTCTCCATCACAACCCCTTCACACACCCCCACCATGAAACTATTTTCATAATTAACTTATTTATTTATTCATTCATCTTCTTAATTACTTTCCACTCAGTGCGTGTTTTTTATGCAACTTGCCTCATCATTCTGGGACGGCAAGAACGATGAGTGAAACCAGAGTTCATTTTAAAAAAACAACAACAAAAGAAACAAGAAAGGCTGGTGATACAGAGAGGAAAAGTTATTCTTTGAAGAGAAGGGTGGGTGGGTGATAAAAATAACAACAGAGAAGAGACTGACTTCATAGATGTCTCTTTTCTTTCAGACTCTTTCTTCCATGTTTTCTGATGCTGAAATGAGATCCAGATCTGAATTAAGGAATGATTGGTAATGAAAGGATATGTGGAGGGGGGGAGGGAGGGAGAGAAAGAGGGGTTTCTCTTTTCTGTTAGTCCTGACTCATAGCCTACTCACCACACTATAAGCCCCCTGGTGATGGTCACGCTGATTACTGACACTTGGGTATTACAAACACACGCACATGCACATGTTTCAAGTTAGTTTATTACTTTACACGTATAAAATGCAGGCGGGCAGGGCTCAGTTACATCTAATGCAACAGAGATTAACAGGAAAAACAAAGCTGTTGAAAAGCACATCATCATAAAAGAGGGAAAGAAAAAGAAACATCTGGAGAAATAAGTAAAAAATATACCTGATTTTTTTTTACACAAAGCTCTTTAGCAACTTTCAGGACCAAAATAAGCCCACATAAAAAAACTTGTTCCAAAAACATACACAAAGATCTCATGCATTGTAGTATGTTTAAAGTAACACACCCTTCCAGTCTGCCAGGCAGGAAGAGACACACTCAGCTGGGCATTGTGTGGAAGGGGGCATGCCACTTGGCCTCTCTCCGTCTTTCACACACACATGCACACACACCGCTGGGTCAGGCAGGCATCGCTCCTAACAACGGGCGCCTGGGCCTCGTGTTTCCATGGCAATCTGTACCAGCAATCTTCCCACGGTGGCAGCGGAACCGAGCGCTGTGAGTGAGTGTGTCCGCGTGTGAGTGCGTGTATAAGTGTGTATGTGTGTGTGAGAGAGTATAGGGAGCACTATCTTGTCCAGTGAAGAGGCCAGATGTTCAGACACTCACTGGACTGATTCCTCTCTTGACCCCTTGGTACCTGCCCTCATCTCTGCACACAAGTTTGGAAGAGGCTGGGTTCAAATTAAGTCTGCGCATGAGATCAAAGCTTTTGCTTTCTCAATTAGCAGGATGTTTTTATGTCTTTCTGAGAAAAAAAAAGCCACAGCCAAATCTGTGTCAAAAGTCGCATTTTTAAAAATATCCGCAGTTGGTAAATCCCAACCAGGGATAGGCTAACGTTACTTGAACACAGAAACAGCTAATGTTAGTTAATGGTAAATGTAAAGATAATGGATAAACAGTTGAAATAATGAGCTAAATATAATGGATACATAGTTGAAATATTGTTAGTTAGTTAAAAGTAGACTAGCTAATGTATAAACTGTTGAAATGGTTAGCTAAAAGTAATGGATAAATAGTTGAAATAGTAAGGCTAACTATTGTACGTTAGCTAGCTAAAAGTAATGTATTAACGTTAGCAGTTAAAAGTACAGTCAGAAATAGTTAGCTAAAAGTAGGCTAATTGATAAATAGTTTAAATTGTTGCCTTCAGCTAAAAGTGGGCAGCAACCTTCGGGTCTGAAAAGTGAAGCCGATCCAGAAGTGTCTTAAACCTGCGTTCTTTCTAACAGCCAGCAGGGGGCGACTCCTCTGGTTGCAAAAAGAAGTCTGATTGTATAGAAGTCAATGAGAAAATTAATTTCTCACTTGATTTATAACCTCAGTAAACATTGTAAACATGAGTTTATGATCTCAATCACTAGTTTCAAGTCTTCTTCAATACACCATGATGTTAATTTCGTAAATTATGGTCCTATTTAGAGTCAAATAGACCATAAAGCAGAGTATGCTTTAAGGTATGGCTATACCTTGTGATTGACAGGTCACTACCACGGCATTGTCCGGTCCTGGAGTTGTCCGCGTTTTTCTCTTACAACTTTAACCCTTTCACAATGTGTTTTCAGTTTGTGAAAGTTAATTGTAACATTTTAGTTGCCTAACATTGTCTTTTTCAGCGTTCGGTTGTACTTAGCTCCACCCTCTCGTATCACTTCTGGTTCCAAAAAAACAACATGGCGACAGCTAAAATGCCAAACTAGAGGCTTTAAAACTGGAGTCCACAAACAAATGGGTGGCGTCACGGTGACTACATATAATCACTTTTATGTAATTAAAGGGCTAAAACATCTATTCATAAGAAGAGATATGGAACATGGCCATGGCAGGTTGGGAATGACTGGTATAAATGGTTTTACACGTTAGTACGCAGTATTAAAGCAATGTGGTTGTTTATAGAGAATAGAGGAAAAAAATATGCGTGCTTTTCTTATTTTTATTGTGGTTCTTTGCTGATCACTGACAGCTGCAGAGGGTCATCTTTGTATCACTGCGGTAGTGTTTTCTCTCTGCTGCTCTCACACTCACTCCTAAAACGCGGTTCAATAAGTCCATTCTCCGAGTCACCTGTGCGATTGTGTGAGAGCTGAGCTTTATGCACTGTCACACACTCGCCCTGTGGATGATGGAGTGTTTTCACAGTCCATCATTCCCACACTCCTCACCTCTCTCCTTCCCTCCCTCCCACCACCATTGTTCTACAAAAGCGGTGTAATTAAAAGGAGCAGAAATAGAAAGAAAGGAGGTTAGAAAGAGGGAAGGAAGGAGAGCAGGATGAGATTGGAGGCTAATTGACTGAGGATGACCGAGCAAAGGGTGGAAAGATGGGGCCGAGAGGAGGAGGGGACGGGGGGACGGGGGGGGTTGACAAGCAGAGGACGGCCAGATTAAAGGGAGGGAGGAGAGACAGGGAGAAGAGGCGGGGGAGCCAGAACTGGCAACCCTGCCCCAACTGCCAAAGTCCTATTTTGTCATTGGGTGGCTGTGACAGAGAGAGGGAGCCAGGAGAGAAATAACAGAGAGAGAGAGAGAGTGAGAGAGAGAGATTGGATGCCAGTGATAGAGTAAAAGACTAAAGCCGCTTGTGAATTTTCTTAGTTGTCATGGGCCCTTGGGGGTCGATCAAGTGGCACCGCTGACTCAGAAGACACATGAAGAAACAAACTCAAGTGACAAGAAGTAACTAAGGACAACAAGGCTTTTATAAGTAACAAGAGAAACAGAAAGTGAGGGGCACACAGGGCGAGTGCTTCGTCCACAGGGGAGACAATCTTCAGCGTGTTGCCTCAGCAGAGAGACAAGATCCCTCAAATCCATCAGTCCGTCATCTATCCATCCATCCATCCATCAGTCCAGCGAGGAAGAGGCTCAGACATGAAGAGACCTCACGACTACAGCTCGCCAGACTCGGACACAGACGAGTTTATTGACGTGGGACAAGAAGACGGTTATTGGTGAGCATCCGCCAACCACACCTGAGGTTGTCACCTCATGCCCTCCAGTCACACTTTAAAGGGAAATTACATGGTACAAAGCTGAAATTAGTAGCTAAAGACGAATTAGCTCTCAACATACTTGACAGTGAACTGTGGGGTTTTACAAGCATTTTCACACTTAAAGGCTGAGTTGAAAGACTACAGGAAAAGTTTTGAAGTCTCAGAAGCTGATGTGGTTCATAAAGCAATGATTAAAAAAAAAAAAAAATGTGATTCCTCTCTTAAAAGTTTTTGTGTATTCAGCTTTAAAGTTTATTGACAAATAAGAATTTTGACACGTCTTCCGACAAAGCTGAGATGTCAGTTTAAAGTTTAACTTCGCTCCTCTGGAAGCAAATCTCCCGTATTCACCGAAATATAAATTCATTGCATTGTCATGTTTGCTCCTTTAACATGTGAGTGAATGCAGAGGTTGGTAGTTGTCATCGCACGCATGACATGCATTACAAGTATAGGTTAAAAATGATGTAAGGCCTGTCATGTCTGAAGCATGGAGACGGGTTGAAGTCATGACCACAATTTTCTGATATTGAAAAATAAATGTATTTAATATAGAAAATAACTTCAGATCAAATTCATTTTTAAAAGTCTTCATTTACGATTTATTCATCAAATACTTTTTTGTTAAAATTTCTAATTGCAAATTATTGTGATGTAACAATATTACCTTTTTAATCCTTTTAATTCAGGAACTGTCGAATTACACATAAAACTGTCAAATTAACTCGAAAGCAGCAGCAGAAAGAGATAACCCCACATCAAATATACTGAGGAGATTTTTGTAGTTATTTTGTAGGAATATTTGAGACACACTGTGTGTGTAAATACGATGAAATTATTTTATTACACATCAATATATTTTAGATTTAATTCACAGTTAAAAATACTGATGTTTTTAAATGCTAAAAGTTAATTAATCTTCTCAACTTTGTTGTATTGTATGTCATACTCACATAAAGGCAATTTTGAGTGTCACAATTACAGATAATTTATCATATTTTGTTCATTATTCATATGCATTTAGTTAAATATATGGAGTTTTATAAGCAATAAAATGGAGACGCAAAAATAATTGTATTTGATAGAAGAAAATAAATCATTTGAACCTTTGACTGCTAATGTGACCTACAATGTCAGGCTGTTTAACTGCAGTCTATTATGTATAACTTGTTTCAGTGTTGTGGAAAATGTCTGATAAGCGGTAAAATGACTCCTAACACTGCACACACTCTTTACAAGTCATTATGCCATTTTGCTTTTAAGTTAAATTAGTCAAATTCTTCATCTGAAGTTACGGAAATGTGGATTAAAGTGGACGTTCATCAGAGTGTATTCGTAGCAGTGCATTTACAAAATATAAAAACACATTCAATACTGGTTACATCACAAGCACCAAGCCAGCCAGTAACACTAAAGACATTTTGGATAAATCAAATTGCCATGTGACATGCAAACAGAAGACAGCGCCGCCTTTTTCAAGCCGGCCCCATCAAACATGAACCTAAACAAAAACACACAGCTAAATTGGCAGCCTTCATGTTCAAATCTAATAGAAACGCAGAGAGTCTTTGGTGGGGCAGTTTGAAGGGAACTCCAAGCTGTCAGGCTCTTTCAGGCCCGTAAGATGAGAGTTCACAAACAAACACAATCCACATTGAGTGACTGTACTCGGAGGAGCTCGGATCCCATGCTGCACGCTGGAGCCCCATGCGAGCGAAAGCGTCGGCCCGAGGCTATATAATCATCTTTCTAAAAGTGCTTTCGCTCAGATGGAAAGGAGAACAGCATGTCATTTCACTGAGACTAATGTCCAGAAACGCATTAAACCAAAAACAATCTCGTCTTCCCTCCTCTCCCGGGCACTCCTACGCTGTTCTGTGCCCAAAAAACAAATTAGATTGAAGGGAGCTGATGTGCTATCCTTCCTCTGTGTCATATTAAGGAGGGTAATAATAACAATATGCAGGAGAATCAAAGTGAACATGTTTCTCTCCGTGCCAATACTTTCTCTCTCTCTCTTTATCTCCGTGGTACAGCCCAGTCACCGGGTCCATGTCTCCTGGCAGCGCCTCACAGATTCTGGCTCGAAAAAAGAGAAGAGGGGTGAGTGGATTATAGCCTTTGGATGTTAATATTTTTAGTCCTGTCGTTTCAGTTGGCCCTGACTGTCCCTCTGCTCTTCTTTGTTGCGTAGATCATAGAGAAGAGGCGCAGAGACCGGATCAACCACAGCCTGTCAGAGCTCAGGAGGCTGGTGCCCAGTGCTTTTGAAAAACAGGTGACCACTCATAAATCCACCATCGTTTAAAATGCTTCAACAACAGAAGTGATATCATAAAAATCTGATGCAACTGAGTAAAATGTTGCTCATTTGCCCACTGCAGGGTTCATCCAAGTTGGAAAAAGCAGAGATCCTGCAGATGACTGTGGACCACCTCAAACTCCTGCATGCCATGGGAGGAAAAGGTGAGACTTCAGAGTTTGTTGCTTGTAAAACAATTTTCGTTGTCCATTTTCTGTTGAACATGGACACAAAAAGCTTTTGGAATAATGCTGGAAAAGATCTAAAACCCATCAAAAACTGCATTAACTGCAACTGCATTCCATTACCATTATTCATTGTATGACTAAGCTCTCTTTTTCTCTTTCAGGTTACTTTGATGCGAGGGCACTGGCGGTCGACTACAGGACCTTGGGCTTTAGGGAGTGCGTTGGCGAGGTGGTGCGGTACCTCAGCTCCCTTGACGGGGACTCCCCGGACCCTATAGGAGCCCGCCTGGTCTCCCACCTTTCCCACTGTGCAAGCGAGCTAGACCCCCTTCTCCTGCAGTCGCCCCCGGCCTCCGCCATGCCCTTCCCTCCTTGGCCGTGGGCGTCCTTCCCTCAGATCTCCCCCGCCACACCGGCCTCCTCCACGCCTCCTTTCTCCAGCGGGCGAAGGGATCTGGCCCTGTTGGGGAGCTACCCGTCACACGCCTCCCTCCGCCTCGGCCCCATGGCCGGCTGCCAGCAGGGGGTACCGCCACTCCTCACGCCTACAGCTCTGGCCACCATCCACAGGTTGCCGTCTCTCGCAGCATCCCCGGTCCTAGCCCCCTCCAGACCCACCCAGTCGTCCCCTCACAGCGCCACCAGGGCCTCGCCTCTCCCCCTTCCCACCCCTTCCTCCTCCTCTCCTTCTACCCCCTCCTCCTCTTCTGTTTCATCATCTTCCGTCCCGCTGCAAGTCTCTTTCAGGCCCTTCGCACCTCTGGGCTCTCCCACAGCCCAGCGCAGGGGCTTGAGCGGAGCAGCCAAGTCGGCCCAGGGATGGGGGACTGAGATCGGAGCTTTCTGAGGGGTCAACTTCAAAAATGAACTCTGTCCAGTGGACATGGAGCTCCCATGTAGCAAATATGAAACCGTTGGAGAAAGACGTATTGAACCTTCAATGATTGTCTCTGCTTTTGAGGGACTCTAAAAAGCCATATCAGACTGTGGGTGTCAGATAATCACAAATATATATATAATGGAATAATGAAGGAATGTGAAAGATTTGAATAAATTCCTGTTCATGATCTTGCTTGACAAATACACCCATACACCAACAGAGCCATATATAACGCTCAACAGAGTGACGTTGAGTTTTTACTGATCTTTTTAACTGTGATGTTTGTTTTTGTTTCCGAAACATTTATACATTTGATTACATTTTCCAAGTCTGAAGAATGTTTGACAAAAAATCTCTATAAAGACTAAGTGCCTTTACCTTTGTTCATGTTTTCCTCTGTGTGTTTATTTCTGACTGTACAAGCAACATGTACTTGCAAGCTATCAATACAAATGGAAAAGGAATGGTTGAAAGCTACATGTTACCCACTTATCCACATTAGCCATGTCTGCAAACACTGCTTGCATGTTCTCCAGCCGTAACCCCCCTCTGCATCTAAGCTGTCTCCAGTGATGGCTGATGGGAGCTGTGGTCTTGTGGCTGCAGAGGATAAACATGGTGGGAGCTGGTGATGTTTTTGGGATGCCGCGGCGAGGCAAACAGACCCATCACGTTGCCCTCTAACTGGCAGTCCCCTGTAATTAACTTTCCCCTCATATCAGTCTATGTATCTTCCTCTCCTCCGCTGTCTCTCTGCCATTCTTTCTCTCCAATCTTGCGGTACACCAGCGGATATCTTCTCTCCCTGCTTGTCTGCGCCACTGTCTCCTCAACAATGGACAGACGGTAAAGGAGAGGGCGAGAGGGAGGATGGAGAGACCGAGAGAGGGGAAAACAAAGAGAAAGATCTGAAGGGCTGCGGTCGGGTGACTGATTTGGCGTAGACGTTCAATAACAGGGTGGGAGGGAGGCAGGAGACAGGGTTAAGGAGAGATGAGAGGGATTGCGAAGGTTTAAAAGGAAAAGGAAGGGAAATAGTGTGAATCACAGAGAGTCGGCCAGCGCGGTACAGGGTGCACAAGAAAGCCCCCGAGCGATGATGAATGACAGTCGCAGCGAGTTGTTTCTCAAGAAGATCAGCATAATTGTGCCGTGCTTCACCAAAACGGCTCCGCGGGGATGAGAGAGCAGAGAAGAGCCTTGTGTGTGTTTACTGCTGGAGAACGCTTTGATCTACTTCAGGATGCAATGTCTGTGGTCTGTGGTCCAAAAATGTGTGTGTTCCGCAAAGTGCATATTGTTTATTTGAGTGAGTGTGCTAGTGTGTGCTTAAGCCAGGCTCATGTGCTCGCTGCCCCGTGTGTGTGTGTGTTTGTGCCTCGCCGAGTGTTTTGTTTATGTGGTGTTGTGTGCACACATGTCTTGTGTGTGTGTGTGTGTGTGTGTAATGTGAGTTTTCAGGGCTGGCGTCAGGACTGAACCGCGATGGCGGCGTGGCTCTCGTGCGAGGCCGGCTGGCGGTCGGACGGACGGTACGGTGGTGGAATGTTTGTGGAGGGTGCGTGCGTGCACACACACATACGGACGACACACAAACGTAGACACACACACACACACACACACACAGGGTGGCTGGCACTATTCTAGCCTCTGAGTGGAGGAGCCAGAGTCACCACCACAGCTTCCAGGAAGGACAACCACAGTCACACTGCACTGGGTTTCCCACGGGGGAGGGGAGGCTGCAAGGGGAGGAGAGGAAGAAGGGGAGGGAACGATGGAGAAAGAAGGAGGGAAGTGCATATGCGCGTGTTTGTGAGTGTGTGTATGGCATGGCGAGGCGAGGGTGTATGAACAGACCGACGTCGTGGTTCAAACTGAAAAGGAAGGAAAAGATGCAGGGAGGAGGCAGAAGTGAGAGAGAAAAAAAAGTGTCAAATGAAATCAGGAAGTGAGAGAGATTTCTCCTAATAAACTCTTTCATGCAGTATAGTGCTGAATCTTTTATTGGATTATGGGAGTTCAGTTTCTGTCTCAGAGTGTCTGTAGAACGCTGTTCACACAGTTCTTCAGGGTGAATCCAGACACAACATCGGCCAGCTTGGTAACTTTAGGAGGAGCAGGCATGGCGATGACGCGCTTGAGATAACAAATATGCCTAGAAGACAAAATCAACAACAGCATCAATGATTATGTGACATGATTTATGTAAAAAAGACACCTGTCATCAAATTCATTCAAATTAGAAGTCTGGTTACAATAGCATCTGAGCACTAATTGAATGTACTGTTTCTGGGTATTTATTTACTGCAACACTTTTATCAAGAACATGATACAGAGTTGTATCTCTCATCTCTGGTGCTGTATTAGTGTGGCCCTTTGTCCTAAAAATGACGTTCCCATACAACTAAACTGTATTCTCAATTAAATTTGGAGAGAAACATATTTTGTCACAGATTGCGTTTGTCTTTGACATTATCACCACTACGTTTGTAAAGGCATGGTCATACATGCATGAAATTAACACTTGCCTCCCGTTCGCTTCCATTCTATGTGACCGAAAGGGCGAAAATACATTCCGGTTGTGAAGCAAATTCACATCTTTGCATTCGAAATGCAGCTTAACTTTGGTGAACTTTCCGGCGATGGGCACTCCCCTGCAGTCGTGCATGTGTGATCGTGCCACCTCGTCCTAACGTACAGCGAATAGTGAGTGAACTCTGGTGAATAGAGCGCGAAAAATTGTTCAGTGATGTCACTCTCTGTTACATAGAGAGAGTGATATTGATTTATGTCAGTTACTGTTAATGAAAAGAAATGAAAGTTAATTAAAGTTACGTGGTATAATAATGAGTATAAGAAGCGAGATAGTCCACTACCGGTGGAAGGGGTGGTGGATGGGTCAAACAAACACAGGACTTTCCCCCAGGAGACCGCTGTTCGTGTCCCATGTGAAACTTAAAAGTCAATGTTCACTTCTTTTCATTTAATTTCATTTTCATTTTCAGCCAAACCATGATGTTTTTTACTAAACCTAGCCAAGTGGTTTTGTTGCCTAAACCTAACTAAGTAGATTGTTGCATTTTTTTGTTTTGTTTCAATTTAACCACATGTTTAAGACTTACTAAAGACTGTTTAAAGGCACGGTCACACATGCGCGAAATTAACATTCGCCTCCCGTTCACTGCCACTCTATGCGAGTGAAGGGGCGAAAAAACATTTGCTTCCAGTGGCTAAGCAAATTCGCACATTTCAATTTGCATGAACTTTCAGGCGAATATCGCCTTGGCAGGCGATGGTCACTCGCCTGCATTCGCACCTGTGTGACCGTGCCTTAAAACTGGGACTATAATCCTCGACAAAATACATTGCCCTCAAAACGTAAAATGTCATTGAGAAAGCAATTTAGTTGTATGGGAACGTAATTTTGTAGGAGACAGGGTTGATTAACGCTGTGCAATGTCACCTTATTTGTTTGACAATACTTGAGTTTGTGCGTGCATGTTTGCATGCATGCACAAACTCAAGGCACAGGCATACCTGTGTGGAGGCCAAGGGAAACTCTTATCGACATAGGTGAAGAACTGGCAGTTGGGATCCTCAGTACAAGACCGCTGGCATGCCTCTGCATCATCCGTCTGCAAATCGCGAAGGTCAGAACCCCAGAAATCTACTCCTGCATGACGCTTCTTAACCCAGTCTGTTAGCAGAGAGGAACAGGGTTAGACTGCTGCTGCTCGCTAAACTACAGAACACAACAGTGAACAAACCAAAGAAGAAGAACCAAATCACACCAAAACCAAGAAATTTTTTCAAAATAACAATGGAAACAGTGACTAATGGGTATTGACAAACCCACAGAGAATTATCACCAGACCCTGGATTTAGTGCGTTTCAGCTCATTGTATTGGTTTTACGGCCCACAAATGAACTGTTGTAGTTCAGTCTCACTGCTCACATCAACCTCATTTTCAGCCATGTAAAAGCTCTGGTAAACCCAGTAAACCTGCCTATTACCAAACAGTGGACAAAGTTACTTACTAGCTGGTGAACATAGTGGAGTATTTAACAGCTAAAGATCCAGATATTTCCATCAAGAGTTGGTGGAGACCAAAAATAGAGCTAAAAGTAGGAAAGTTAATTTATTGCTGTGCAAAAGCTCAGAAAATCAACCTTGTTACGAATAAACTATTAAGTTGCTTTTTCACTGGGTAATATTAGCATTCTGTGTGAAAGCATTCATGACAAAAACAACAGTTCAAAAACTTATATTGACGTACTAATTATTTGCACGTCTGTCCGTAAATAGGTAACAGTTTGCTAATACTTTCGCCATAACAGGTTAATGTGATAATATGTCAGTGTTGTGTTTGCAATTTCTTGTGCTGCCCCAAGTGGCCAAAAAGAAATCGGTATATGCAGGTTAAAAGAAGCATCAAATGTCAACCAATGTTGTCATTCAATAAAAATTTGCTTTGGTAATTGCAGATAAGATGAGGCAGGACCAAAAAAGTAGATTGCACAACTGCCCTAACCATCTTGACTAAAAAAAAACGACTTCTATTGTTTATAAGACTGTAAATGCTAAAAATAAATAGTTTCATGGGGCCAACCGAAGCCACACACACAAAATATTAGAGCAGGGTTAGCCTTTTTAAACACCCAAAACACTCTGATGGTCTGTGTGCACTGAAACTGTGTCAAATATCAGTAATATGCTTTAGACTTGATACATACTGTTGTCTAGCTGACAGGAACGTGCTGGTATCCCAGATGTGAAGTTTTCTTTAGCTTGTACCACCATTTCATTTGAATTGTTCTTCAGGTAACACATGAAGTTATCACTGCAACATAACAACAAAAATATTGGGTTAAATATTATGTGCAAATGTTTAAAGCCTCTGCACACCCACACATGTGTTTTCAGTTATTCTGCTCAGGTTGAATGTGGGCCAGAGCGTTGATGGGAATTTATTAGGTCACAAATTTTCATCTACCAATAAGAATAAAGCTGTATATTGTCCCGCCCTAACAGGTTCAACGAAGCAAACAGGAGACTGAGGAAGATGTCACTCAATACACACCCACACAGTCCTGAACAGAGGTCTAATCAGCCGGATTAACTGAAAACACCTGTGTGGTGTTCAGAGACGAATAGGAAAGAAGCATATGGTGCCTTCAAATGAAACTCATGAGCTTGTGTTTACAACATGGGAAGTCGTGAACGCAACATGCTTGATGCTCAAGTGGTTAAGTCATGAGAGCACCACTGCTAAGTAAAGGCAATATTAACATTACTGTCGGCGTCAAGTAGGTAACATAATGAGGATAAAGATGAGGCCTGTCGGAAATATCAACATTTTCCTCAGACATATTTTAAACACACACTACCTGGTATAAGAGAAGCAGGTACATTGTGGATGACAATTGTGGCAGTGCACAAGGTGTGACAGTGTTCAGGAGAGGCAGCAGGCAGATTGTCCATTTCATTTCCTGGGATATCGGTATTCAGAAATAATGTGGTCGGACATGCTGTCAATACACAGATAAAACAGTGAGAAACCATGAACAACAGCCAGCAAGACGCTTCTGCGACCAACAAGTTTGAGTGTTAGTGTACCTGTGTCATACAGTTGACTTATTTGTATTTTGTGGGAGAATCCGGACACTAAACCAGCCTTCGCCTCGAGCCGAGCAATCCTTGGCACTGTCCAGCTGAATTTAAGTTGGCACTTATATCTACAAACAGAAGATGAAATAATATTGTTTTTTTGGTCATCACTCAACCATGTTAATCATAGACTCAAAACTGGTGTGTACAGTCGCCTAATCTGAGCTGGGACAGTCTTGTGGCTTGGAGTTAACCTATAGCCTATAATTTAAGGTAAATAGACTACATATCTGTAGATCACGTGAGGGGTCTGTCTAACATTACTATTCGAGAGCAAATGTTCTTATGGAGGTTTATCTCACCCATACCAATTTTCATTTTCAACGCAGCACTGACATTGAAAGAAAAAGGAAAATATAGTTTAAAACCAAAGTAACAGTCTCCCCTTTACCTATATTCTCCTGATGTAAAGTTTCCATTGTTAAAGGTAAAGAAGTGACAGGTAGGGTCATGTGTGCAGGCTCTCTGACACTCCTCATAGTCTGCTGTGAACAAGGTCTCGTAGTCTGCACCTGGGAAATCCACGTTCTGGTACACCTGAGACAGGCAAGGCTCTGGGAGACAGACAGAATTAAGGACACTGTCACCACCAACCACTGCATAGATACTGAACTTTAAAATGGATGTACAGCTACTCAGTAACTGTAACTGATTACAATTACATTAATTACGTAACTCCGTTACATTTAACTAGTTACTCCTCAACACTGCTGGTTTGAAACGGTCGTGAGCCTACGTGGGTCTGGGGTGCAGGGTTTGAGAGAAAAGCCAGAGGTGACACCCTGCCGTCGAGCCTGAACATCGGGTTGTCCAGAGGGAGAGGACTTGAGGTAGCGGTAGAAGTGCCTGGAGAGAGAAACAGGTGTACTGAGGTCAGCAGTTAACATAATCAACAAGGCAAGTAGGTAAAGGCTTCAGACTGGAGGACAGTAGAAGTCAATTTTAATTTAAAGTTACCTTAATGACGTTTGTGACGAATTTACCGTACTTATGTTACGTTGTTTCTGTGCGTATTCTACTTTGTTTACATACTTATTTTATGTCCAATCATGATGTTTTTCCTAAACCTAACTTAGTGGTTTTGTTGCCTAAACATCACCGTGACCGATCATGGTAACGATATGGCATCAAATGACAAGTGACTCGAAAGGCCTAAAATGATTTATCATGACACATGGAATGTCTTTAAAATGTCGGCTATTTTTTTTAATCAATCAACCATTTGGCGTCACTTTTCGGTCACAGTAAACACATACTTAATGTTGTCAATTAAACAAAAACACTTGCTTAGGTTTAGGCAACACAACCACTGAGTTAAATTTAGGAAAACACAACATGGTAAGGCTTAAAATGACTACGTTTGTACAGTAAAAATGTGACTAGACGTTGTGAACACGGGACACGCACAAACAGTTGATTGCAATGTGAAAGTGAAACGTAATACACGGGACACGAACAGCGGTCTCCTGGATGAAAGCCTTGTGTTGTTGGGTGGAGAGTCACTCAAAGTTACTTTGAGTAAATCTTTGTTGTTTTACTTAATTTGTTTAAGTAATGTTATTCATTATTTATGAGGTTGTTGAAAGTTCATCGTTCCTTTCAGTTTCACCAAAAACCACATAGATTACACTTTCATGTTACTGCTGTGTAATGAGCTCTTATATCTGACACCTACACAATTTTTATAAAATTGTGTAAAAACTCTTTCCAGGACGACCAAAGTTATACTATATTCTGTTATGAATCTTGACTGCAACTCAAATAAATCCTTATTTTCAAAAAGTCCTGGTTATTCTGGAAAAGAAAAATGTGCAATACATCCATATTTGAAACAGTTTCTGGCCTGCGCTTCAAATTCTGGTCATCACATTTGCAGCAAAAACATACAAGTAAGACCTAAACAATAGATCTAATTACAACAGTGGGCAGGGTTTTGTTTTTACCCTTGAGTTTTACATTTTGAGCTATATTTTCTGAAAAGCATTTTAAATTAAATACTTTGCTTCTTCCAAAATTACTCTTTATTTAAGTGTGTGTTTTTCATAACGCACTTATTTCTGCCACTCTGGTCAAAGGTGAAGAAGAGGCAGGAGGGGTGCTGGGTGCACAGCTGCTGACAATGCTCAACGTCAGGAGAGTAGAGGGATGTTATGTATGATCCCACGTAATTCATGTTCTCCCGAAGCTTCGTATGACACTCTAAAGAAATGGAAGAAAACATGTACATTCACACGTTTAGATAGACACTTGCGCGGTGGTTACGCATAAGCAGCATGTAAAACAACAACAAACATGTATGCCCCTATGACTTGTGTTAAAGGATGGAGGTGCTGTATGTTAAGCCTTACCTTGACTAATGGAGACCCCACAGAGAGAGAGCAGACCCACTAAAATAAAATATGTTCTCATCTTCTCAGATTTGAAGCCAGTAAAGATTCTTTGAGCACAGCAGCAAATTGACCAAAGGGCTCTTTTTTTCCAGTCCCCACATTTGTACATCTGAACTAACTGCGTAACTGATTGTTGACTTATTTAGTGATTGGGTGGCAACAAACTCTGCATAGCTCTGACCTGTTGTGAGGTAACATGAGGACACAACTCACAAAGAAGATCAATATTTTCAATAGTTATTGGCTTAAATGAGCATGCATGTTATACTGACTGGGTAACACTTTATTTGGATAGTCCATCTACAGTATTAGTAACATATTAACAGCGTATAAGTTGATTTTCAACAATTTAGCTGTTTCGCTTTGTCTGTAGATGTTTAACAGATTGTCTAGTGTAAATTCAACTAACTTATTCAGAGAATATGTAGGTATTTTCATGAATTGCCACATATACTTTATAGATAATCTGTTAAACATCTCAATCTCACCTGTTGCAATGTTACAAATTTTCTATTGGATTATCCAAATAAAGTGCATTAGTTTCAAAGGGACAATCCATAGTCCAAATGCAACTAAAGAGCGTCCCCATCATCAACATTCAAAAAGATTTTAACCAGCTATTATTCCCTAACTGGCTTCTTTAGACAGGGGCTTACACTAAAATAAAGCAGACCTTTATTTCTAGTTATGATCTGTTGATGAATGTAATACGGATTTTTCATTATGAAACCTTACATTTATGTTATTATAAAAAATACAGATTGGGGTTGAGTATGTAATGTAAAACTGTGCTGAAACTAAATGGAGAAACATGCAATACAACACAAATACGTTATTAAAACAAATTAGTTTCACAAGACTGAATTAGTATAACACAGAAAGAGATGAGATGATGATGCATAAAACCTGTTTACACATTCACATTGTGGGGCCTCACTTTCGAAATTAATGTAAATTAATGTAATGTCCTCAAAAGTCATGAAAACACAACTGTGTGTATGTGTGGGTGTGTGGGCGTGTATTACTCATGTTGTGGGGACATATATCTGTTTACACAGTCACACAGTGGGGACGCACCTCCTTTTGAGGACAAAATGCAAGTCCCCATAACATAAATCATTTTCATACATTTTAGGGTGAAGACTTTTTTTAAGGTTAGGTTAAGGGTTAAGATTAGGCAAGTAGCAGTGTGTGAGAGAGAGAGAGAGAGAGAGAGAGAGAGAGAGAGAGAGAGAGAGAGAGAGAGAC
>CAKAOH010000221.1:0-44066 GCA_916701665.1 Sebastiscus tertius | reverse complement strand
AGCACTCCCATGTTGATAAGAGTATTAAATACTTGACAAATTTCCCTTTAAGGTACATTTTGAACAGATAAATAATGTGATTAATTTGCGATTAATCACAATTAAATATTTTAATCGATTGACAGCCCTAATAATTTACCATTCAACCTTCTAAATTTACATCTGCATTTTTATTTCTGCATGGTGACAGACATTTATTGCTTTTAAAAAAGGAAGTTCATGATGACAGTTATCTTAGGACATATTTACAGTTGTGATACAGAAAAGCCTCGGCTGGCAGACTTTGTGAGAGATTGCACAGCAGTCTCATCATGCTGCCTCGGAGCTTATGTCTCCTCCACAGGTACACACTAGTTGCTTTGGTCTGGGAGTCGGCTTACTTCTCAGTAGGTTACCATTAATCCATTCAATCCACCATAGGAAGGTGATACAGGCAATATCACAATGTCTGATGCAGTCTGGTTGCTGTGGATACCGTACCTCTGTCGAACCAGCTGTTCCAGGCCTCTCCTCTCCTCCATCTGCCGTCGCAGTCTCACCATCTCCTGTTGCACCATCTCCTCCTGTCTACGTGCCTGCTGCTTCTTCCTCGTCTCCTCCTCTCGCTCCCTCCTCTTTGCCTCCTCTCTGGTACCCCGCCGGGCCTCCCTCTCTCCCTGTTGCCTCTGCCTCTCAGCCTCCCGCAGGGCTCTGTTCTCTCGCACCTTCAGTGGCAATCGGTAGCAATTAGTATAAGTGAGAACCCAACCTGGTTGCTCGTCTTTCCAGTTGATTCTACTCACAGTGACAGTTTCCCCCGACCCACAGCATCACATCTCTTATCTTGAGGAAATTGAGACCACTTTGGTCACATACTGTACCTGCAGGTGTCTTGCTTCCATGTTGAGAATCGGATCTCTCAACTTCTTCCTGGTTTGTCCAACATCCAGCGCCAGTTCCTCCATCACCCCAGAGTCCAACACCTCTCGCTCCATCAGGTCCTGTAGGAAGCTGTTAACAGCACTGTTTTCCTCCTCCTCGACCAGGCAGTTGTACAGATCTTTGCAGAAGTGAGAGTGAAAAAGAAGTATTATATCACAACTGAGGAGTTAGTAAAAGGACTGTACTAGTGATTGTATGTGTTTTATTTCATTAACATTTGTAATGTGAATTACTGTTGACCATAAGTTTTTAGATTGATTTGCTGCCCTTTAGACAGCAGCTGGTTTCAGTTCTTTTCACCATGATGTGAAAATCAATGTGCTGAGACTCAATATTTGCTTGAGATGATCTATTACAGAATGCATTTAGTTAACCATGAATATTATATATTAGTTTTCTTTATTGTTTAACTCTATTGTAGTGCAGTTAAACATATGAATTGTCTTGAAAACTAATGGAAACTCCAATATCTAAGATGTCACTTGTTGAAAACTAATGCATGAATTCACAAGTAATGTTGTAATATAAAACCCCAAATACCAAAAAGACTGTAAATGCACCAACTAAGAATAAAACAAAAGAAGACATCATCACTGCATCACAACTACACTATTATAACTTAACTTTGACAAAAAGACAGTTTATAAAATGCTCACTGTGATCAATTTCTAATGTCATGCAAGTTTAACATCTCTGCACATAGATTTTCACACCGCAATGAAATAAATTCACTTCAGTGAGTACCTGGAAAGTAAAGCCGATGATAAGCTTTGTATAAAATTATTATTTATTCAGTATTATTATTATTATAATGTTACCTGAGTATATGACCATAGATGGTCAGTAGTGGCTTATGTTCGATTTTGTTTAGGTTTTGGCTAAAAAGAGACAAATACATGCATGTGACCCTTTGTGTGAACCCAATAATACATATATCTTTTTTAGAAACATTGTATGGATACATAATGTGCCTATACATGCTTTAATTTGACCATGAGAGTAATTCACACTAAAAATTACAATTCAAAAATCATCTCTAATATCACCTGAGTTGGAAGAAGGCTGAGACTGACCTACGGGGGTTAATTCCCTGTGTGCTGGTAGACGTCAGGGTTACATAATAATGACTAAATCTTCCTTTGTGGTGAACTACTCCTTTAAATGTGATCTGCACCAACCTTTCAAGTATTTAACTGCAAACTCTAGCTTTAATTCATTAATCCCATTATTTATTTTGACTTGTGAAGTCAAATGTAAACCTCAGCATTCCCATTATGGCCAGGGAACTTGAACTGGTCTTGATTTATTCAAATAAAGAAGCTCAAGCTAGTTGGATAGGTAACGTAGATTTCGTCTACCATCAAAGTTGCTGTAGTTGAGGGCGGGAGGCTGAGCACTAGCCAGTGCAGCGGTGCTTCTCCTGTCACCGCTGCACATCAGGTCATCTTCATCCTCCACCTCCAGCTCCAGACGCAACTTACTGTTCAGCCAATCACCAAGGAGAGCCTGGGCTGCAAGAAACCACCCAAATATCATTGTTCAGCCTGCAGCTATACTGCACAGGCTCAACTCTATTATATAGGTAACACTTCTCTGGAGACACCTCCTATTAGTTTTTTTTATATGTGCTGACCTACCTTCACTGTAAGCATCATCATGATCTCTTAACTGCTCAGGGCTTTGCAGTGGTACAGCTTGGCTGTTGGTTCCTGAACGAGGTTTCTTGTGGGAGAAGACTTCAGATACAGCAAACTCGGAGGCCACCTCCACGCGCTGAGGACAAGGAACAAATGATTATTTTCATTATGATTTAATCCATTGATTATTCAGTTACTTGGTTTATGCCCATCAGTCAAAGGTGACATCTTCAGATTGCTTTTTTTGTCCACAAACAACCCAAAAAACAAAGTTTGCAATGATACAAAAACAAGGATTAACAAAATACACATATTGCACATAAGTTCTTCTCACCTTTCTCCACTGGTCGACATCACCATTCTTCACATGCATCTGTTATTGAAAGAAAAATAAGTGTTTGCAAGAGATACGACAGGGCCCAATGAAAATGATGGTCTCATGGTCACCTTTGCCTGCTTAAAAAATGCCCAGCGAAGCTCACAGACACCTTGAGCTGTGGGTACAGTATGCAAATTAGGGGCTGAGCCACTGCCTGATGTCTGCGGATTATTTCACAGGAAAGCTTAGCCACTGCCTTAAATCAGCAGATTACTTCAAAAAATCATTTCCCAGGCGTCCAAAAGTCGCTGCTTTACTATCTCTGTCTCAGGCAGCAGACATATGAGGCTGCAGGCATGTGAGAATCAGAAAAAAGACCCATCTATATGACATTTCTAAACCATCCCCTGACATGAGCCATGAAATCATACATATTATGTGCTTCTCCTTCATTCATATATCCAATATACGACCCTTTTTACAATTATGTTTTATCTCTCTAGGGGATTTGATAACTCTGCAGGGAAAGGGAATAAAAAGTGTATTTTATGTAAAAGAAAGTGCTGAGGTGAGCTTGAATGTAGGCTATTATCTAGAATAGGCAGCCACAGTTTAATTCATTTATCTTCTAATTAGAATAAGCCCTATATATGTCAATTTAACATAAATCCAAAGATTAAATGTACCTTGTCTGCAGATGTTTTACTCTTGCTGAGCCTCCTCCATCTGAACAGGTGAGGATTGTGACCTGGGGATGTCATAATCCTTGACCTTTACCTCTGCTAGCTACTATTATATAATCCCAACCATCATTACAGTGTCATCCTCTGCAAACAGCCACAAAAGCCAACTATTTATCAACTAAAAGTGTTCAGAAGTCGTCACAAAGAGCCCCTCGTACAACTCCAAGATCTGTAAACATAACTGCCATCGATTTGGATCGCAAAGGATTCTGGGTAATGTAGTAAAATAGCCTTTTTTTCTAGGCTAACTGTCGCGTCAACGAAGCATTTAAGGACTACATTCCCCATTACACTTTGTTTGTACTTCTTAGTAACCATAGCAACATTGTTCACTTCCTGTAAATGAGGTATTAAAATGCAATTATACTCAAAAAAGTAAAATAAAATAAAAAATCCAATAACTCTACTTATTATTTTTTATATCTTTTAAAGCACTGAAAATGGAGGCGGTGCTATTTGTAGTTTTATTTTAATTTTTTGGGCTATAATGTAGTTTTCCGCCGCGACTGGTGATGTCGTCATATTTGGTCGACTTGTAGTCCCTGTCAGGGCAGTGAGTTTTGTAATTCTTGGTAACCATAGCAACGTTGTATATAATTTTACATATTTTATTTGTTCTTGTTCTGTATGCACCTTGTCCTTTTACTTGAATGCAATGATCTATGAGCCATGTTGTTTGTCAATTTGAATTTGTTTAATAAAATTAAAAAATAAAAAAATCTTAAAAATTAAAAAAAAAATAAAATAAACGTTGATCACTTCCTGTAAATGAGCCATTAAAAATGCAATAATACTCAAAAGTAAAATATTTTTTTAATTTAAATTTTGTATAAAGCACTGAAAAGTTTGTAGTTTGTAGTTTTTATTTTTTTTATTTTTATTTTTATGGCTATAATGTAGTTTTCCGCCGCGCCCTGTGATGACGTCATATTTGGTCGACTTGTAGTTCCTGTAACACGTTAAGCAGTTAGGGCTAGTTAGCAACGTGGCTAACGTTACTTTCACGTGTGTTTTGCTAACTGTGAGCTAACTGGGATCACTGTCATTCAAACTCGTTGTGCTTTAGGTGTTGTGCGTTAGTGTAGTATCGTATGGCTGGCAGCAGGATGAAGCTGGAGCTGTGCCGTGTTGTTCAGGGAAGAAGCCGGCTGGGTGTCTTGAAGGAGCTCGGCAGGATGGGACAGCACTCTCTGGAAGTCCCTGGCTGTCTGCTGCACACACACTGTGGCACAGTGCCACACCTCACCCAGGACACACTGCACACCCTGAGCAATCTGCCCTCTGTCACTCAGGTCACCCTGTCCAATATGTAAGCTAAACATCATCATCATCTGCTGCTGTCAGACTCCACAACCAGCACTGCTCCCAGTAGACCACTTACACTTACACACCTAATACTGACAATAACTGCACTATACTGTATAATGACTGTGCAATCTCATTATCATTATTACTACTAAGTAACTCATACTGTGCAATATTTTCAGGTGGAATTTCATTTCATTCTCAATGTGCAATATCATTTTCCACTTGTTTATTGTTAATAATATTCTATTTAAATGGTTCATATTTTGTTACACTTTGTTTAGCTCTTTTTTACTGTGTTAGCTGATGCATCTTGTTTTTTGCACTATCCCCTTTGCTGCTGTACACTGCAAATTTCCCCACTGCGGGACTTATACAGGAATATCTTATCTTATCTTATCTATCTTATCTTATCTTATCTTATCTTATCTTATCTTATCTTATCTTATCATCATCATCATCATCATCATCACACACTTAACTTTTTTTAAAGTCTAACTCCTTTTTCCTTTCTCAAGAGCAGAGCACCAGGAAGTGTTGGAGGAGTTTAAGGATGGATTCAGGAAGTTTGCAGGTACTTTTAATCAATCACACTTTTTCTTCTTCACTCCTCCCTCAGTACCACTTATCACGAGAAGAGCAAAGAGGATAAACCGAAAAGCATTTATCAGACATAAATTATGATGACACTCGGTGTATTCAGACTTATTTAGTGCAGTAGAGTTTGAGTCAACAAGTAAAGGCACTAAACTGAGCAGGCATCTTCAACAGCAGTGTTAAAACCTTTTCTTGCATTGTATGAAATAGATGGAATCACTTTAATATGTGTAGGTAAAGGCAGTCAACTGCAAAGTAGTATGGATAGGGGTTAGTAATGTGCAGATCTCACATTCGATATTGGTCCAAAACACTGGACCACATATTAGAAAAAAATATAGTAGCAATATTATGTCATATGACAACAGTAGCCAGTCAGTGCTGAAATGCTAAAGCATGCAAACTATACAAATTGTTTATTAAAGGAACAACGTGTAACATTTTGGTGGCTCTATTTGCAGAAATGGATATTCATAACTATGTTTTCATGAGCGTATAATCACCTGAAACTAAGAATCATTGTGTTTTCGTTAGCTTAGAATGAGCCCTTCATATCTACATAGGGGGCGAATCCTCTTCACGGAGTCCGCCATGCTGCTCCGCCATGTTTCATGCTTGTAAAACTGCTGTAACGTGAGCTGCAGAGAGCAAAACTGTGTTACCGGCAGCCGCTGTCTGACTTCCGTTGCTCCTAAAGTAGTGTTATTATGGTAAGGATGGCCTCTGAGCGAGGCGACCTGCGTTACCATGGTTTTGCACTCGGCGCCTCACGTTACCGCAGTCTTGGAAAGGGAGGAGTGAGCAGAGGGGTACTTGGTTGGTTGCAATCTGCAGCCACACCACTAGATGCCACCAAATCCTACACACTGTACCTTGAACAGCTTTTTATGTTGATATTTGAAGTTCCTGCTTAAACTTGAAAAAACAGTCTCACCACATGGATCACCCAGTAGCTGTTCTATTCCTTCAGTGACTTTAATTTAAAGCCAGATTAGATTTAAAATGATTGTGTTTCTGAACATTTACACATCTTTAAAGAGGTTGTGAGTTCTTAAATATCTTTCTTAAAGATGTCTTTTTTTCCTTCCCTTTAATGGACTAATGATGGTCTAGGGCTGCAACTAGCGATTATATTCATTGTCGATTAATCTGCCTATTGTTTTCATGATAAATCGATTAGTTGTTTGGTTTATAAAATGACAGAAAATGGTGAAAAATGACGATCAGTGTTTCCCAAAGCCCAAGATGACGTCCTCAAATGTCTTGTTTTGTCCACAACTCAAAGATATTCCGTTTACTGTCATAGAGGAGGAAAGAAACCAGAAAATATTCACATTTAAGAAGCTGGAATCAGAGAATTTAGACTTCTTTTTCTTAAAACTTTACTCAAACCGATTAATCGATTATCAAAATAGTTGCTGATTAATTTAATAGTTGACAACTAATTGATTAATCGTTGCAGCTCTAGACCGGTCCGTATGTCTCTGTTGTAAAGTATGGCCTTTGAACTGTGCTGTGTTTACACCCTGTCCGTCCTTGGACTGAAGAAACACATATGTCTCTCGCATTGTCAAAACAACAAGTAAAGTCATCTCCATGTCAAAGATTATGAGGCTTTAGAGGAGGAAAGGGAGCGTTTGTTGAACTATTTTGAATCAACCTTGTGCTGTTATTATTAATAACCTTCTGCATTTGTCATAATTTAAATTGCAACCACATCAGAAGAACCTCTGCCAGGCTCAAAATCCTGTACTGTTGTGACTAGTTGGTGTATTTGATGTAAATGTCATGCATGCATGAAGCACAAATTAACTCTGAAGAGCTTGGAGTGTGTGAACATTATTTCCACCAGATAGATTGGAAAGACTGGAACAAATTGCTTCTAAATATACAGTATGTTGAGTTAAATATTGAAAAGCTGATTAGCTCCGTGAGCCTGACCAAAAAGTGATGCCGTTCTGAGTAATATTTATAAATGCCCCAGAAGAGTGACCTCATTCAGCTTTGCTGTACGACAGTAGATGTGGTACTCTGCCTCAAGCAACCACATTGGAAATTAGAAATGTAATCACTGTAGCGTCACTTGTTGTAAAACTGTCAGGGGATTACTACAGTGCTGTCTTTTAAGTCCCTGAAGGGAAGAGCAATGATTGAATAATTAGAAATAATAACAGCATTTGCTGTTATTAAGCCTTTTGTTTTCTCACCTTTTTGATCTCCTGCTGCAGCTGGGTTTGCTGATAAGGCCACACCTCATTCCTCTCTCCCGACTCGTCACATTAACGTGCAGTAATGAAGCGTCTCACCCTGTCACATCGCTTCTGACATGGTCTTTGCTAATTCTAACCCTTTGTCTGATTTTGTTCCCTGTGAGTGCTACACATTGATTTTGTGCTTTGTGCAGGTCTTCATGATACTGTGTTGTACTGCTCGCTTCACGACCCGGCGACCCGCTGCCTGACAGGTTACACTACTAACAAGGTGAGCTTATGCTTCTGCTTAAAGGAATAGATCCACATATTCCCTTTTATGCCTACAGTTAGATAAGATAAGATACGATAAGATATTCCTTTATTAGTCCCGCAGTGGGGAAATTTGCAGTGTACAGCAGCAAAGGTGGTAGTGCAAAGAAACAAGATGCATCAGCTAAACCATTTAAATAGAAGAAAGTATAAAAATAGGAGCAGTATATACAGTATTGACAATAGACAGTATATTAACTAGTGGAAAAATTATATTGCACAGTGAGAATGAAATTAAATTCCACCTGATATATTGCACAGTATGAATTACACCTGAGTAGTAATAAGATGAGAAGATCAATACCACTCTCATATCTGTGCACTAAATATGTAGCTGGAGCCATCAGCCTGTTAGCTTAGCTTAGCATGAAGACTGGAAGCGGGGGGAAACAGGTAGCCTGGCTCTGTCCAAGGGAAGCAAAATCCACCTACCATCACCTCTAAAGCTCCAAAATGTGAACATTTTGAAGTTGTAGTTTTATGGGGGGGCTATGTGTTGGACTTTTTCTTGGCCTTGGAGCAGTTGCTAGGCAACCAGTGGAGACTACGCCCAAGAAATACTCACACATAACACACAAACCTTCATTAAAACACACTTTTTTGCTGGTAGGTGGATAACGCACATCTTTTTGGACTATTATCTCTGTACATTGCATATTTTTGCCTTTGCTGTCCCGTAGAATATATTTCTGCATATTCCTGCCTAACTCTTTTCTTTTTCAATAGTAACATAACATTGTAAATATTTTTTACTTTTTTAATTTAAAATCTAATTTAGTATTTTTAAAATGAAAATATATTTTTTAATTTAAAATCTAATTTAGTACTTTTAAAATATAAATATATATTTTTTAATTTAAAATCTAATTTAGCATTTTTAATTTTTTTTTTTTTAATTTAAAATCTAATTTAGTATTTTTCTAAATATTTTTATTGTAATTAAATCTCTAAATTTCTTACACCAAAGCAAATTCCTTGTATGTGAAAACCTACTGGGCAATAAAAAAGATTCTGATTTCCTATTCTGTATGCGAAGCTCAGCTGCTGTGAGATTGGTATTGATCTTCTCATCTAAGGCCAGGGACACATGCCGCATCTTTTACCGCCTGGAAAACGCAAGGCGCGTTTGCCGGATGGTGGGTTCTTACTCTGACAACTTTCAAGGGCGCGGAGGCAGGTTGCGGCTGACGTTGCTAAGTGACCATAACCAGCTAACCGTATCATTGAGGCCATACATTCTTAGCATAGGCCAACGGTTCTCATGATTTCTGAGGGTCGCCATGTGGTTGTGGAAGAAAAAAAAACATATTAAAAATAAAATAACATTTTTTAGACTGGGCATCGCTAGTACCAGTGATATCATTTGCCTCAGAATACATTTTATTGAGTTTACTTGTGAGAAGCAGTGCACATGAGTTTCTTTCGGGGGATTTCCGGCGGGTTAGTGGGAGAGAAAAAGTCACAGAAAGCATCAAAAATCCACAGTGCCTGAAGCACATAGGACAATGCCTCGGTGTTAAAACAAAACAAAAATATCATATGTCATATTACATTACATATTTTATTTATGGGGGGGTGGAGGGGTTGCGAACACCAACCTGATTATTCTGGGGCGTCGTGACTTGAAAAGATTGAGAACCACTGGCCTAGGCTACTAACCAGAAATCCAGAGTTCGGAGCTGATCTTCCAGGCGTTGTTTTTTAAGTATGTATTAATATATTGTCTGTAGGACAGATCGTAAAGCTCTGGGTAACACAGCATTAAAATCAACTTCTCCTCCATCTTTTCCGTAAACTGATATTTACGGAAGAAAGGAAAGATATCTACCAGCTTGTTCCTCGTCACATGACATGTGCGTTGCTGCGTTCCAAAAGTTGAACTATATTTATGTCACTGAGCACAGCAATTTGACAACAATGGATTTGAGGGTGCCAAAAATGTGGCATGTGTCCAGGCCCTAACTCTTGGCAAGAAAACGAATAAGCGCTTTTCCTGAAATGCCAAACTATTTAAAGCGAGTATTATATCACCAAAGCTTTTGTTTCATCTCAAGCGTCTTTTTTTTTTTTTTTTTTTACGTTTCTGTGGGTTGTTATTAGACGGTGTCTGTGTGGGGCAGCGGTGGGCGGATAGAGCTGACCGTGGCCAAGTTCATGGCCCTCCAGAAGACCGTGCAGCCAGACTGGTACCAGAGCATGGCCGACGGGGAGACGTTGCAGAACAACACCTCCCGCAAGAGAGTTCGAAAGTCGGTGGATCGAACTCTCGCTCACTTGGATGAGTGTCTGCTGGTTCATCAAAACTCACAGGTACACACACACACACACACAAGAGAAGCAGTCGAAACACACATGGCTGTTCTATTACATTTGTGAATCAGTCATGCACGGCACAAGCACACGGGACAAGGATTGATGTTGGGTGTTTTTGTTGTCGCAGGTGCCGCTGTGCAGCTGCGAGATTAGGAGGAATACATTATCAGTATGTGTGTAGGGGCTCAGCATTAAGCATGAATAATGAAATCAACTGCTCTTCCTTCTTTTAAAAGCAGTGAAACGCTACCTCATTTCATGATAGAGAGAACAGAGTGAAGCTTACCCACATCAAGAGGTGCAGGAGATGGTATATAGATATACGCATGACACCTTAACTCAGTTATGCTTCGGAGGAGATAATGTATTTTCAAACTGTATTGCTTTTCATTGCAGGTGTGTCTTTTAAACACGGTTTTATATTATGTGTACATTTCACTGCCTGTACGTCTTTGAGGTGGGGTTTTCTGTTTATTTTATTTCCTGGCTATAAAACCAAATCTTCCTTGGGACAATAAATGTTTAATTATAGAATGATGTTGAACAAAGAGCCAAACAACAGAGAGCGTACTGCAGGTAATTCTTGACATCAACGTTGTACTGAGTGAGCTGCTTGATTGAGCTCCCTACCCCCCCACCGTCTTTCCTCCTCGTGATGTACAAATTCATGTCGAGTCATCAAAACCTAGATGGGCTCTGGCGAGAATAAAACTTTTTTTTTTTTTTTTGCACTTGAGGAAAACTTCACTTTGTTCCTGCATACCTAATGCACCACGTAGAAAAAGCATATCTGTCAGGTTTCAGTGTACATTTCTCCTCGTTCTCCTTCTATTTCTCGCTCTTTCTATCTTTCAGAGATCTCTTTCTGTCAGCTGTTTAATCACCAAACTGTCTGTCACTGCCAGGAGCTGGAGGGGGTGGAGGTGTTCGGGGTGGTGGAGGGAGGAGACATCCTGGAAGAGAGGGTGCGCTCAGCCAGGGAGACAGCCAAGAGGCCAGTTGCTGGTTTCTGCCTGGACGGCCTACAGACGGGCTCCATGGACCAGACCCTGAGGACCCAGCTCATCACTGCTGTGACCAAGGAGCTGCCTGAAGACAAACCCAGGTCAGCTTGTTGCTGTGTTTATTGATTACAATTGTAAGGGGACATTTTTCCCCCATTAATCATACACTCTTCTCCAGTGTTTAATTGGAAAGAAGTGACTGTAGACATTAAATCAGCTGTAACCAAACAAAAGGAGGCATAGAGGGTGGGTGGACAAACAGTACCCTCTGCTATTTGTTATTTTGACATTAAATAGACAGAGGCATGCCTTGTACTTAATCACCAGTTTAGGAACAGCCTGTAGATGCTCTACAGTAAATCCATACAGGAACATTAAAACACCAAAGGGACTACAACTAATGATATTCATTCATTCATCGATGAATGTGTTGATTGTCACAAAATGTCCATGACCATTTAAAGGGATGTTTTGATATAGATTATTTGTTCAAGTATTCAATTTAGGGCTGCAACTAACGATTATTTGCATATTGGATTATTTTCTTGATCTAAAACATGGTGAAAATGTTCAAAGTGACGTCTCCGAATGTCGTGTTTGACGACGACTAAATATATTCAATTTACAATGATATTAAACAGAAAAAGCAGCAAACCCTCATGTTGGAGTAGCTAAAACCACAGAATGTTGGGAGTTTTTTGCTTGAAAAACAACTTAAATGTTTTGTTGTTGATGATACTGGTATCATATGAAACTAGAAAATCGAAGGAGTCGATTGGTACAAACCATGCTTGTCGGAAAGAACGTTAAATAACGCTCCAAAGTTACACTAAATTTTGTTGAGGAAAAACTGTCGTGGACATTTTCAAAGGGGTCCGTTGACCTCTGACCTCAAGATATGTGAATGAAAACTCTGAGATGAACAGAGTGACTGTATCTTATTAGATAAAACAGATGTTGACAAACTGCATAATTTGCAGTTGAATGAACTGCAATATAAATTGCAATATATCTAATTGCAATACTACTAAAATGTTTAAAATCGAAGTATCGTGATATAATCGTCTCATGGGGCTTCTGGTGATTCCCTCCCCTATGAGATACTTTTATTTTTACAAATGAGCAAAACGGTTAATCAGTTACCAACACTGAAATTCATTAATTCTTTGCAACTGATACACAGTTTTAATTAATTTGGTTCCTTATCTTTTTAGTAAAAAACATTGCAGCCGTGTAGTGTGATTCAGAGACTGAGTGGGCCCAGTTGGTGGGTCACGCTCAATCAGTTAATTATCCTGCTTGATTGATTAGATGTGAAAACCCAGCAGCTCTGCCGTGTCCCCCATGATTTGTAATGCTAAAACAGAAACTTTGACAAAAAGATTGTTTAGCTTTGCCAATTTTTAATAATCTGACATATATGTAGAGTTGGTTGCCTTCTTCCATTTTACATTTTTAACTGAATTAGAGCTGAAAAGATCTTCAGTTACTCGTTTGTCATTTTTCCTGCAAAAACTCCCAATCGTTCTCTGTTTTTCCAGCTTCTTCCATGTGAGGATTTGCTGCTTCTCTCTGTTTTAAGTCATTACAAATGTAATATCTTTGGGTTTTGGACTGTTGGTCAGACAAAACAAGTCATTTTGAAGTCGTCACCTTGGGCTCCAGAAGCTTGTGTTGACGCTTCACTTTTGTCTGACATTTGATATAAACAACTTATCCCATAATTGTTAAGATAATTGACACATTAGTTTAATTAAAATGATTGTTAGTTATAGCCCTAAATATAATCTTAGATTAAGAGTTATTTTTGCCTATTCTAAAAATGGTGTGTTTGAATATTTCTACATACTGGGGTCCCTAAACAGTCTTGAAATTGCATAAATTGGGTATCACTATAAAGCTGAGACTCTTGTGGATCCAATGAGCCCAACTGTGTTCATGTGTGATGATGTTAGTCCCCAGACATTTGTGAGACAATTTTTTAAAATTTGACCTCACTGTATAAAATGACCTGTGGTGACCTCTAGGATAATCACAGGCTCATGAAACTTTACAGCCACAAACTAGAGACTTAGAGCATTCAGAGGATGGATGACTTTCCTAGGTAGATTGACAATAAGGGGGTTTCTGAGCAGTTTACAGAACAGAAGCGTTCGCCATCCAATTGCTGAAAAATGCAATTCTTGCAAAAATCTCCAAATGTCAAAAGTTTTTGATACCAAATCACGGCATGGCTTTTTCTTTGGTGTTCCTCAAGGTCTTGGTGTCTTGACGTGGTATTTTGGAGGGATTATTGATCATTTCTATCGATTCTCGAGTGGTAAAAAAAAATTTAGCGCAAAATCTGTGTAACAAATGGCATCAACCTAAAAATTGCTGCAACAACTTATGAGACATAATAGAGCATGGGAATGGTCATCATATACTTCCATCATAATGTTCTAAACCCTGATACACTTTCACACTTTTAATGAATTAATTGATGTTTATTTCTGATTAATGCCTAGAACAACTTGACACACAGTGCTGATCTGCGTCACAAATGAATCTTCAGGTTCCCAGCTTGTGACATCTACTGTTGACCTGCTATCTCCCCCTAAAGACCCCCAGTCCCCCCCTAAAAAAAACAAAAATGGGTCCATGTGGGTCTTTAAGGGTTAAAAAGAGCCCTAATATCTCCAACCAAACAACCTCTTTTTAAAGGCCAAACATTCACTAGACTTTCACTTACTGGTTCTCCAAACTACATGAGCCTGTAGCCTTTCACTGGAGACTGTCCCACATGATGGAGGAGCTCTTACAGTGGCGCTGAGTTTGAGTGAGAGGAGCGGTAGGACATCGCCGTCCCTGCTGGTAGTCCTGGCTGTTAGGAGATGCTGCTTCCTACTGGAAAGTGTAGTGGAGTCATTACTCATTATCAAATGCTAAATTGGGCTTGACCTTGACGCCTGCGGGCAGAGAGTCAGAGGGAGCCAGCTAACTGGAAGCCCATGAGGAGCACAAACACACAAGGGCGCACATGTTGTTAGAGGGTAATATGTTGCATATGCATTAATGTTTGTGATTTATGGATTTTTTTAATTCACTGTGTTCTGCTGTTTGTATGTGACTCTCAGACTGCTGCAGGGTGTAGGCCGACCTGATGAGGTGCTGGCGTGCGTGGAGGCCGGTGTGGACCTGTTCGAGAGTTTCTTCCCCTTCCAGGTGACGGAGCGAGGCTGTGCTCTTTGCTTCAGCTTCGACGTCTCCCCGGACCCGGAGCTCGCAGGTAGAGCGCCCCCTGCAGGTGTGGTGAATAGCTGTGCTGAGAAATGTTTTTTTTTTTTTTTTTTACAACTTTCTGTTTTCATCATTTAGAGAGTAAATCAATATCTCTGACAAAAATAAACCAAAGTAGTGAAAGAAAGTTTAACTTAATTGGCAGCTGCGGTGCGCTGATAGATATTGATCTAGTAACAGCCTATTTTATTGTTAATGATTTAACTTTTATTCTCTTTCTCATGTTCTTCACTCAAGCCTCATTTTGATGTCGTAACATGAATCGAACATATCAGCAGATGAAGCCTGTTAACTTTCAGCTGCTCTAAGATTCCCATTGAAGTTACATCAACCACCTCCGCTTTATGGTTTCCCATTACAAAGGCATTGTTTCATACTCTGCACGACCTTCTTGTTCTTCTCAGGCAGTAACTTATATAACTCGTCACTGTGTTTTTAGAAGTTAGCAAACATTAAACATTTAGCATTTAAATTTAAAACACACAGGTTTAATTCCAAATTTGAGAGGGAACAAGTCTGCTTTTGTCGATCCAAATGACATTTCGGGTAAAACAACCTTGCCTGAAGCCACAAAATGACTTTTTTAAAGTGTGATGAAGGAAATTACCCCAAACAGATTTAAAACACTGGCGTTTTATTCAAGAGCTTGCAATATATGCCTAGAGCAAACTGACATGTCACAATGTAATTTGGGAGCTTGGGTAGGGGGTCTCTCTCTCGCTAGATGTGTATTTGGGTTAGAATGAAATGAAAGGAATAAATGAAATGGGATTGTGGTGGAGAATATGACTTCTCTCACCAGTTTACTTGGCATCATTTCTGTGCATAAAAGAGATGCGGACAAAGCAATGAGGCCACATTTCTTGTTGTAAATTTGCAGAGATGTCATGAACAGAGAAGTTTGGATGTCAGAAGGGGCACCACTTTGATGTTTTTAAAGGTACAGAGAAGGGCTGAATGATTAATCGCATTCAAACCGACATCGTGATTTAATAGAACGCAAATTTCTAATCATTCATCATCATTCAAGCTGCAATACTAATGAAAAAAGTTTTTTTAATGGTGCATAATCTAACCAACCAGAACGCTGCCCTACACTCCACGAGACATATGCGAACGGGAGTGGAAGAAAACAACTTTCATATTTATTTTTCACATAGTTTATGTTCACACCAGGCCTGTTGTTCTGCAGGTTTTTGTTGTTATTTTTTCAGATTTTATTTGAGTTAAGCCATGACGATTATATTACGTGATCACCAGGCTTGAAGTTATCAATATTCTACTGTGATTTTTACAATTTAATAGCTAAAGCTATCAATTCATGCATCAAGTAGGCCTGGCCTACTTGAAAGAGCAGTTTGACTGTACCCAGTGTTGTATTGGTCACACAATAGAATGATTTATTGCTTGTATATAGTGAATAATACCAAAGATAAGGAAGTTAAGAAAAGAAATCACATATCAATCGCATTATTGGTCATAAAGAATTGCAATTACATTATTTTCCCATAGCCCTAGTACAGACAGGATTAAAGATGCCCGATAACGAGCCGAGCAGGCTGTGATGTTGGGTTGAAGTAGCTTATAGATGTTCCCGGTTCTTATACAAATGTAAAGGACCATTCATCTCACAGCAGAGAGGCTGCACAGAGAGTTTTCTGTAATTACACCATCTTTAACCAGACAATAATGGTTCAGTGTACAGACCTTGAACAGCGTCTTCAGTAAATGAACAACCCTTCATCTAATTTCAATTAGGTGAGAACAAGAGGCTGTTTGAGCCGGTTTTCACTTAAGGAATAGGAAAGAAGTGTGGCATTCACTTCATGTGGCATGCATGTGGTAGTCGTGTTCCCCTACAGATGAGGGATTTATCAAAATCAGAGATGGATCTAATGGCTATTGAAGTTATGCGTTTCTTTGTTTGTGTGTAGTGGCTGGTGTGTATTTTCTAGCCCCAGGTCAGTTGAAGTAATTGGGTAGAAAGAAATTCAACTGGTGAAATGAAATCAATGGTGCGTCCCATAGGAGCTCCAGTAAGGTAACAATTAAGTCCGAGCCCGTCGTACTGATTGTTGTCCCAAGTGAAAAGCTAAAGAAGTGTTATGACAAGAGCCGTGGGAAATGCACCGACTCGGCCCGCTGACGACTTTGTGCTTCATTAAAAAGTTATGTGTAACTCGTCTGACAGACAGAGTGAAGTTCGGTATCCGGCAGCATCTAGTGTCAGACAGCACTAATCGATTCTGCACAGGGAGCGTAATGGAGTTCAGTGGGGGTGAAAGCGGTGATGGTGTCAAACCTGAGGAGAAATTTGAATTCCCTTCTCAGCCAATTACAAGACCTCGTATGGGGAACTTCCCAGTTAAGACCCTTTTTGACACGGCAGACCATATCCTACCTCTCACCCTCTCGAAGTTTTCCCTCTTTGTCTTTAGAACTTTAAGTTTTTATCATCTAGTCTTACTTTTCTCACTTCACTGCACGTCCTCCACCTATTCTGCCCTAAAAAGCCAAAACGCTGTAACTACAGGACATATTTGGTCAAAATTGAGTTAAGACCAGAAAAGTTTTACCGTGATATAAACCTCAATGCGGAAGTGTCTTAAATGTTTGTTCTTTCTAATAGCCAGCAGGGGGCGACTCCTCTGGTTGCAAAAAGAAGACTGATTGTATAGAAGTCTATGAGAAAATGAGCCTACTTCTCACTTGATTTATTATCTCAGTAAACATTGTAAACATGAGTTTATGGTCTCAATCGCTAGTTTCAAGTCTTCTTCAATACAGCATGATGTTCATTTAGTAAATTATGGTCCCATTTAGAGTCAAATAGACCATAAAGCAGGGGATGCTTTAGAGCGTGGCTACCTTGTGATTGACAGGTCGCTACCACGGCGTTGTCCGGTCTGGGAGTTAACCGTGTTTTCATCTTGCAACTTTAACCCTTTCACAGTGTGTTTTCAGCTCATGAAAGTACATTTTTTTACATTTTGATCGCCTGAAAATGTCTTATTCAGCGTTCGGTTGTACGTAGCTCCACCCTCTCGTGTCACTTCTGGTTGCAAAAAAACAAGATGGTGATGGCGACGGCAAAAATGCCAAACTCGAGGCTTCAAAACCATAGTCCACAAACCAACGGGTGACATCACGGTGACCACATCCACATCTGCTACTTTGTCAGAGTGACTCCTGACACAGCTCAGTGTATGTGTGTGTTTTTAAACGTGTTTTAAATGTGCACTGCTTGTTTGATGTTGAGCCCTATCAAAGGAGAATTTCTGTTGCTTTGTGACAGACAATAAAGTCTATCCATCCATCCATCCATCCACCTTTTTAAAATGACATATTTAAATGTATTTAATTAAAGATTAATTAAGCTAGCTCTTTTGTTCAAACGGAAAAGAAAGATGAAGATGAAGAACACGTGTTTTCTCTGCAGCCTTTCAGATGTCTAAACATCAACTGCAGTATCCACAATGTATGCATGCATAAAATGAAGGTTTACAACTATCCGCTTCACAGTTTGTTTTAAGTAGCCTCTTTCTGTAGTTACTACTCTCTGCCTTTGTAAGGCAGAATTGCTCCTCCACGCAAATTACTTCTCCCTCCTTTACATCTTATTAGCTTTGGTCAAGCTTCATTTTGTCCCTTTTAATCTCCTATCACCCCCTCCTTAAGCTAATTTCCTTTTTATGCTTTGTTTGTACACTTTGTTGCTCTCTGCTTCACCCATTTCAGTTTGCACTAAACCCATTTTGCTCTATTGTTGCTTTTTAATCTTTGCCTTTAATCATATGTATTGCTATGGACCGCTTTCTTCCTTTTTCTCTTCCCCTCCTCCCTGTTGTTTTCATCTTTCTTCTTTACATCCCTTGTGTCTGTAACTGTATTGTACCCTCCTGTGAACAACAACAGCCCTCTTGATAAAACACGGCTCTTCATCAGCTCCGGTTACTTTTCCATTCTCATTAAATTTAAGTAAGGTCACCTTGCAGTGAACACCCATCTGTAGGAGACCGACTTTGGTTGTCAGAACATAGCCAGTAATTATATTATAATGGCAGAGAGAATATAGGACACAGCAGTGTTTTAAAAAGGGGTCAAGCTACGGTATGTGTTCCCATTTTATTTTCCGCCGCCGGGCTTTCTGTACGTAGGGATGTATTTTCTGCTAAATGAGTAGGTTATGGTGTGAATAGTTTGTGGTGTGCTGGGGATTAATGCGTTGCATGTATGCTTTGCAGTGTTGGAGCTGGATGAGGAGAGGGACGCAGCGGGGGAGACGCAACAGAATGGAGATGTTAATCTTGATGATCAAACGCAGATGACATCCTTTGAGATCAATCTCAAAGACAAGAGGTTTGTGTGCAGCTATAATGAAAACCCCAACAGGTTTCATAAGAAGCAAAGCTTGCAGAATCAAGAACACTTGATTTACATTGAAGGTGCCTGTACTAACTTCAACTTTCTCTGAACTCCCATCCAGATACCAGGGCGACTTCAGGCCCCTGGTGGAGGGGTGTGGCTGCTACTGCTGTAAGAACCACCAGAGGGCGTACCTGCACCACCTGCTGGTGACCAATGAGCTGCTGGCTGGAGTCCTGCTCATGATCCACAACACAGCCCACTATCATGCCTTCTTCGGCGCCCTGAGAGGAGCTCTGGCCAGCGATAAACTGGACCTCCTAAAGAGACGGGTACTTAGGGAGAGAGGTGGGCAGACAGACAGACAGGACTAAGACTGATAAATCAGAATGATAGGAGAGTGATTGATCCTGCTTTTCCTCTAAAGGATCACTGGAATGCCTTGGCCTGACGCAATCAAAGCTCTGTCTTACTACTGCAGGGACCTTGAGACCCACCATATGTCACTAGTGTCATGTCTCAGAAGAACATTTAAAAGAGGAGGATGAAAAGACAACAGAGCATGTAAAGACAACCATTTGATGTGTGTCCCTGGGGTTTGTGTCCCGGTTTCACACCAGGCGGGACCGCTCTCTTATGCTTGTCTATTGATCTGAGTAGATAGCCAGGGGAAGTCAGGGTTAGGTGGCTGAAGAGGGAAATGAAATGGATAGGAGGTCGAGAGGAATTAGCATAAACAGAGAAGGTGTGGATGGATGGTGGTGTGCTATCGACTATGAGTGAATCCCCGTGCGCCTTCTGTTGTGGTCTGATTAGGTCAGCAGATGACCAATATCCTCTGCACTCATTGACATGGCAGCATACACCAGTTATTAGAAGGGGTACAAATGACCAAAATAGATTCCACTGTCTCTTGTTATTCATTAAAACGTCATATGCATCATAAGATTTCCTTGAGGCTTTTTGTCATTTCATACTTTATTGATCTGTTGTCATCAAGTATTTGTCATGTGTTTTTGTGCTCCATGAATATTTTTAATGTTTCAGTTGGATGAGCTTCGCATGTAGATTGAATTCATATTTCACATTGTCTAACCCACTGACTAACCAGCATGTACGATGATGAAGTCGTGCGTCACATTAAACACGCCGCTCTCAACACGCAGATGTGGCAGTTGTTGTCTCTTGTGGGTTTCAGGGAGGTTAACTGAAGGTTCGAGCTGACAGCTCCACGGTTCCCGCTGCTGGGAAAGGATAAAGATCAGGGAAAGATATGGGTCTCTGCTGCCTCCCATGCAGTGATGGAGGAAGGCTTTTTGAAGGTGAGGAGATATAATTGACTGCCAGACCGTGCGGATGTCTATGGGGGACAGGGGGCAGACTGAGAGAGGAGAGAGTGACAGATTTATGGAACAGCAATGAGGATTGTTGTCACACTTGTGGGGTTACCTTACAACCGCATATGGCATTATATAGAGCGAGGCTGGAGGATTTGCTGTCATCAATAGGTGGACGCTGCTTAGCATAAGTACTTGGGAAAGTATAAAAATGGGTCGGGAAAAATGGAAGTGTATTAATGCCTGTGGGGGAAATAGGTGAAAGCTTAAACAAGCAGCAACCTCGAGATGTTTATTTTAAGGTTTAAGTGGATGGCAGTAGACACAAGCTAGTGCGGAGAAGGTTGTAAAGTCAATCCCCCAGATTAGCCAGTAAAAATAGAAGTAGTGAATGTCCTCCTCTCCCTGGATAACTGCTGTTGGTATTTCACTCAGAAACCCTCTCAGTGGAGGTGTTCAGCAGCTAACAAAAAAAATCATTCATTGTGTGATGTGTATCTGACAAACATTTATAAATATAAACGTATAAAAGCGTGCTCAGTAAATCTACCCTTGGTAGATAATTAGGCCCCTTTGAAGCTGTTCGTAATGGAGGTTGAGTGAAATTGCTCCTAATAAGTCTTGATAACCAGATTCCAACTGATTATTCATTTTGACATATATTTATCAAGCTTGTGACCTTCAACTGTAAGATAAATTGGAACATAAGTGATCGCAATAATGATGAGATACAGCACAATGAATTACCGGTAGAATATAAATAAGCATCTAACAGCTGTGTGTTAAGGAGGTGAATGAGAGTGTGAGAAGGTGAACAGTATGTGCATTTAGAGCACGTAAGGGTTCATACGGTTTATGTTAACAGATCCACAATAGATTTGACTATCATCTACAGAATGCACACATGCAAAGTGTTAAAGTGGGATACTTATAGGAAACAAATATGCTAATTCGTTCTCTTAAGAAACTCTTCTGTTCAGGTCAGTTTGCTCCTTCCACCTCACACGTGACATTTTTTTCAACTATGCTGAGTCAGGAAAATAACCTAAGGTCTTAGATTTAATACATCAACTTAACATAGTATAGAATAAACTCTATTATTTCAAAGTCATAGTGGGAATTAATTCCCATAAATGCACTTGTACTGTTATGCTAGATAAACTTAAAGCAGGATTAATTACTTTTTTTGGCAGCTTAGGCACAGTGGGACAATCTGTAGGCAAAACATTGACATAATCACTTTTTCTTAATAGTTGATGCGGCGAATGTGTGAGAAAACTATTATTATTCACATGGACTCGTGTTTCTGGTCACCTGGCAAATGTAAGTCCAATACTCACTCTCCTTTTAGCTCTGTTTTAGGTTTCCACCAACTCTTGAGGGAAGTATTTGGCTCTCTAGCTTTAGATATCATCTTCAACGCGACACTCGCTGAATCCTTTCATCGGCAACTAAACAGAGGAACGTCAATTGTATGGCGTAGTGTATGGCCTAGTTTTGCAGGCTGACAGTTTTATTTAAAATCTGGGTCGAGCAAATAAAAGAATTGTGGCCGCTATGTGGTAGCTTGGCTATTTAAAAATGGCGGGTTTGTGCAGGACGTCCCGTGTCGCGCCAGTGACAAATCTCTCTGACCAATCGGTGTTTTGACTCCACCTTTTAGTATCGAATCTCTCTTGGAACCTCGACCAAAGTGGTACCAGGTACTATTCACAATGTTTGCTAATGGAAAACCAAAAATGAGTCAAATCCAGTTAGAGCCATGACCTACTATGCAGTGGAAATGAGGCATATGTTCACCAGCTAGTCAGTAACTGCTGAGCAGGTAGTTTATCGTGAGTTTATCAGAGCTTTTTCACTGATAAAAGCTGCCTGCTGCAGCTGAAAATGACACTATGAGATGAGAGGGAACCAAAACAATAAAGTTGTGGGCCATAAAAGCAAAAACAAATTAACAGAAAGGCACTAAAACGCTCCGTAGAGCTGAAAAGAACTGCAGTGTGATAATAAGAAATATATATATATTTATTTATTAGTGCAGTAAGTATTTTATTAGTGCATAAGTTTTCAATATTATGCATAGCTACCAACTTTATGTCCAGTTTACATCTTTATTGTGGGGATTAAGCTCCATAATGTATTTACATTGCTGGATAAACTGAAAGCAAAGTTTATTCTTAATACCACCAAGACAATCTAATTTCCAACTAGCAGTTTAACATTTTGAGACCTGATGGTTATGCTCATGCTCCTTCTTTGTGTATCTTTCTAAGCTGCACTGAGCGACATTGGGGGAGCTCTGAATGACACAGTCAGCAGGTGGTCCTCATCGCTCATTTCAACCAATTATGCAGACGGAGAGTGCCATTCAGGCTTGATCACTACAAGTTTCTTTTCTGTCTCTCCACTCTTCTGAACAAGTTCGCTGTGTGAGCCGAGCCCCACATTTATCCCACATTTCACACGGCAGCCGGATTGTTATCTGCTGTCGTGGCAGCACACCATGTAAAAGGATGAGATCAGCTGTTCTCCCAAGACAACAGAAAGTCTCATAAAGCCAGCGGTGTGAAGTGCAGTGAGTGTTATCGTGGAGGAAATGATAGCCAGAGAAGGGTTTTATCAGTGAGGGATTGTGTTGTCAGAGCAGCAGAGCATCCAGATACTTAACAGGAGTGAAAAAGTGTCAGTGGGCTATTTGTCACTTTGAGAGGCAAGTGAACAGTTTTTGATACATTGGAAGCTTAAATCATTGATTTGAAAAGGTGCCACAGCCATGAATGGATTACTCAACAGGCCTACTGGGCAGAGGTCTGAGCTTCTGTTTGTGATTAGCATTTTGTTGTCAATGACTATAAAGAAACGCAAAAATGACTACAAAAAGACACAAAATAACTACAAAGAGATGGAAAATTACATCAGAGACACAAAATGACGACAAAGAGACAGAAAATAACTACAAAGAGATGGAAAAAATGACCACAAAGAGACACAAAACAACTACAAAGAGACGCAAAACCAACAAAACTACAAAAAAAATTAAAAACAACTACAATGAGATGCAAAATGACCACAAAGAGACACAAAACAATGACAAAGAGACACAAAACAACCACAAAGAGACAACAACAACAACAAAAACCACTACACACAGTGTCTACAATACTACAGAGACACACAACAACCACAAAGAAACAGTTTGTTGCTCTCTGCTTTACCCATTTCAGTTTGCGCTAAACCCATTTTGCTCTATTGTTGCGTTTTAATCTCTGCCTTTAATCACATTGCTATGGACCGCTTTCTTCCTTTTTCAGTTTTTGGTTCCATGTAGATCTTCATATCCACTCAGACATATGCAACATCCCTTTTTCTTTGTCCCAATCATTTTCAAAGAAGTTGGACGCAGGTCATTTCAATACAAAGCTCCATCAGACTGGAGTAATCTTGGAATAATTTTATGATGGGGGTCTGTGTGAGCAAGCTGTCTGTATCTGTGTATTTGCAGTGTATATTTGTTATGTAATGCTGTTTTGTCTGTATGTGTTTTTGTATTTGTGTCTATAGGACCCCCTCGAAAATGAGATGCTACATCTCAAGGGGCCATCGTATCCTTTCAGTAAATTCAATTTCAGCTCAAAGAGAGGAAATTGACAGACTGACCGGATGGGGCTCCTCTACATGTCTGTGCCCAGAGGCCTGTTGTCTCATAATCCGTCCGAGGCCGCAGCTCGCTCTTAATGGCAATGACAATCAGAATACCACAAACCGGTACGGTGTCGACTCCCTTCGCTCCTGACACTCTCCTCTGTCCCCATGGTAACCCTTGACCACCAGCGAGGAGCAGCAGCCGTGATTTTTGCCACTCTGCTGACTGTGAATGATTGCTCACTGAACAGGAGGCCAAATGCCTTATTACGTCCCTGATGTATTTCAGGATTCATTTATTCACATAAATCAACCAGCTGACAATGTTCTAAATCAGCGGGGACCTACTCGATCCGTCGGATGCCCTAAGTGAATATTTCATCAGGGCTGTGACTCTGCACGTCATACTGCATAAGTGTAGGTTAACGTACTCTGAAATATAGAGAAGGTCATAATACATTAATGCTACAGACTTATTGGTTATCATCCCTCGTGACCTTCTGTCCAAGTGTCATGTGTAAATTTAATGGGATGTGATATGAAACCAGTATAGGCAGTATATATTTCTCCTTTTGTGAATGTGCACAGAATACATCTGTTTTCTGGGTCTGTGCACATCTAGAACTGGTTTATGTCCATCTTGTATTCACACACACAGTATTATAATGTTTGGATGACATTTACAACACTGTGTGCAGGCTTGTTCTGAATATCATGCTCCATTGTTGCGAATCCTGTTTTGTTTTGTTTTTGTAGGTTCACTGGAATGACACCATATTTGTTCTTTTTCTGGTATCAGTATGCTCACTGCAATGCCAGGTGTGTTTTTGTTTATTTCTGCACACACCAGATGTGCTTGTGAGTTGGTGAGAGTAGACGCGATCCCAAAAGTTCCTAAAAACTTTGTTGAACATTTGCAAGCGATGGTGTTTTGTGGGTAGGTCAACGAGGCTGTGTGTGAATTGTGGCTGCGGTGTAGTTTAGTGCTAATCCCATCCCATATTTAGATGAGGGAGGAAGTATACATTGGATTACAGCTCCTGAACTGTATTGGACTGAAACAGGAAGTGTTTCGAGCCTATCGGGTAGTGGGTGTATTAATGTCAACATACACTCAATATACATAATCAAACATGTAATTGTTGCATAAACAGAACATAACAGAGACCGCAGATCATGTAGAAACTATTTAAATATATTTAAAAAGAAGAGGGGTGCAATAATCTGGGGCCATATTCCAATTTTGGCAAGCCTGTGCACCAGTGCTCTGTCTGACGATATTTTATTACACCGCTTTGTTGAATACTTGATTCTGATTGATTCAATTACGGCGTTCTACGGCCTGTTATTTCTTTATAGCAGACTGTTGCTATGTATGACAGACCGTTACTATGGACGCAGTTCTGATCCCGGACTCTGGGGGACCATTTTTGTGTCAAATTATTGATTTCTTAAGTAATAAGCTGGATAATGTACAGCAAGCGGGTCATCTTCAGGGTGATGCAAGACCTGCAAGTCCTCCATCACCCTGTCAGGGTTTATTTCACTACAATGACCCGCTTGCTGTACATTTCCCCTTACTTAATTATCGATTCATCTGCTGATTATTTTCTTGGTTAATTGTTTAGTGTATAATAAGAGTCTTTTTTAGCAGCACTAAGTACAAAGTACAGCTGAGGCTGAAGTGAAACCAGATAAACTTTGATTAATCGTCTAATAGCTTCAGCTTTACTGATTACGCCGACTCTTCTTTTTGACTCACAAATCTTCCTCTTTGCCCTGTGTGCACAGAAATTCAATGAAATATACTGCCAGACTACAAAAAGAGACCTGCAGGTTTTCCTCCAGTGGAGAGAGGTTGGCGGAGGTGGCCCAAAATCATATTTTATTGGAGGAAGTGTTTTATTTTGTTTGCCCCTGAGTCAGCGAAAAGGCTCTCTCCACAGTAAGAAAAATGGTTGGAATTTTAAGAAAACATTAAAAAATGCCCTTTTTCTGACGACATAGAGTATATTTGTCATACCGATCGATAGCAGAACTATACACCCAGGGACACAAGTGTAACAAGCATTTTTCATCTTTGGCACCGTTAGTTTGTGGGAGTGATGCTCCATCTGCTCAGTTCCTAAATGCAGGATTATTGTGTGATGTAGTAACGGCTGTTATTATCCAGGGAGCTGAAATCCAGAGAGAACATAATGTCTCTCTTTTTCTGGATAAAAGTAATTTTGGAGTTGGTTAATTAAGAGTTTATTCAAAGGACACTAAAATGTTACAGAAGGTCGGATGAGCTTGTGCTTCTGTAGTTTCTGTGATTCACTACTAGAGCAGGCTTTTCATTTATATTGCTCTGCTGCCCTAGAGGTCACATGAAGTTAAACGAAAGGTCAGCTGTGTTCGGCGTAGTGGGACAGCGGACGGTTGAAAAGGCCACGTAGGATTTGACCTTTACTGGGGAGCATATTCGGTTAGTGCGGGGAAAAATGGGGAAAATGGGCATAATTTCAGGTCTGGGCTGTTGGAAATGGAAGGAGGGAGAGATATAGGACAGGAAAGAGCGTTAGGTAAAACATTAACACTTAAGTTTCTCTACAGCTGCAGTTTTTTTACAGTATAGGGAAGTTGCCTGAAGTGATTTGCTGCACTTGAAGTGTTTACAGCTAAAGGTATCTCGGAGGATGGAGGCAGTAGTTTGAAAACCCTCTTGCACAATGAGTGATGATTGAGGGACTCATCTTCCCCTAACGGTGCGACACATGTGGAATATAACCTTGAGGGAGATGTTTATGAGATTTCCTTAAGGATCCTGGGGGGTAATTTGTAATGCACCCTCTAACCAGTTATATTTGATTGCCGCTGTTGTTTATGGCTCGTGTGGCGTTTGAAAGAGAGACACGACTTGTGGTAAAGGATGACTTAATGATGGCGAATTTATGTGATCTCCGCACCATCAATCAAACCGCTCTCGTGCATTTCTGCTGCAAATCATCTATTCATCTATATGTCAACCATAATTCAGGATGGGTTATTGTTATTTCTAAACTAATTATTTCTGAATTAAAAAAGCAATATAGTCTAATTTTTATATTAGAAATTATCTTACATTATTTAAAGTGGTTGGTTACGAAGTCATAAGAGTGCCATAAATAAGAATAAATCTGTAAACAAATGAGAAAATAAATGTGGAAATATAAAGATTATAAAACATAAAATAATAATTATAAGCATTTTCATTTATTTGTTCATTTATTTCTGTAGATATCTATTTATATATTTATTTATATACTTTTTTTATTGCATATACATTACTTTTTATTTAAAATAGAATATATGTGTGCCGGAGTTGATTACTCAGCCTAGGCAGGATGGCTCGCCCCAAAGCCACTTGATTGACAGCTTGGCCTTTCAAGGAATAGCAAAAGTAATAGGGAAAAGAATAAGGAAAAGTAAATGGATTAAAACAAATAAATTACATTATATAAATATATATATATTTTTTAAAAATATATAAAATAATTTATTATTATAAATTATTTTTTATATTTTATTTGCAAAAAAATAGAAAGATATAGATAAATATATACATAAATAAAAGAACAAGTAAATGAAAATATTAATATATTCTTTTATATGTGTCTTTATATTTTCACATGTATTTATTCTTTTATTTATTCCTCTTTATATTTCCACATTACTTTCTTATTCTTTTACAGATTTTTTTTTCTTTTTATGGCACTCCTATGACTCCATAGTTGGATGAAGAAAAAGGGTATTAAGGCTGCAAGACATGAGCCATTATCAGGAATTTAAGGTATACTGCCTCACCAATAGCAACACATCTGCCTCATTCACAGCTTTTATCAGAGATGTAAAAAAAAAAATGTACTTCATGTACAGCATGTCATCGTGTGCCTTATGTTAGTACAAAAAGTGTGAAGAAATGCCCACGATTTGGCCTTTTACCCTTTTTTTTCCTGTTCATGCCTTTTGAAATACGTCGATGAAGGTTAGATCGACCAAAATCTACAATTACTGCACCGACAACAAGGCCTAAATCGATAGCATTTGATTGTAATGACAGCTTGGAGAGTTTTGTGTGACTCAACATCGTGATGGGCTTACACGCAGGGCCTTGATTAAATAGTGATTGCATTCTCTGAAGGGTTCGGTTGTTGCTTGTAGAGATGGAGTGAGGCATCAGTGGAGTCTTGTCTTCTTTGCCTCTAAGGCACGAACAAATGCGCATGGCATTATTTCTTAATGGTGCGAACTTTGAGATACAGTAGAGCATTTTTTTTGTCCTCTGAAAAAGCTGTGCAACATTTCTCTATTTTGCAGTCTAACTGGATATTCATAAAGCATTGGATAGGGTATGAAAAGAAGTAAGGACAAGGAGATGACAGTCAACGGCAGCCTTTAGGGAGCCGGCGACCAGTACGCAAAGTGAATTATTAAGTGGGAGAAATGAAGAGCATGGAGAGGAATCCGTTTGTTCCTGCTCTTAAACGTGAGGTTTTCTTCTCGCCTGTATGAGTGGAGACAGCCGATAGCAGAGATTTAGAAATTCATCTGGAATTGAAGGAACATCAAAAGCAGATTCGCCTGTCGAGCTTTAAGTCACATCACAAATCTGTTGCTCAGCATGGAGTCACTGCAGAATGGTGTTTTTAAACATATTATATCTCCTCTGTATACAATTTAGAAAACATGAAAGTACTCTGCAATGAGTGAAATATTGTTTATAATGGATTTTCCACAAATATAAGCTCAATAAACAACTGAAAAATCTCTCAAAGCACATCTACTCCCTCATTGAGAATTCCAGTCTATGAATAGCAGCTGCCTGAGGCCTCGCGCTCAACCCACCACCACCACCACCGCTGGTTCGCTTAGAACTAGCCGCCACACGAGCAATGTCATTTAAAAGAAGTCGAGCTGATTCTCATTTGTGCTTCATATCAGCTCGCTCAGAAATGACCAGATTGCATATTATAGGCATGCTGCTGCTATCATATAAAACTTTTACTGAGTGAGAGCTTGCTTGCACTTTGATAGACGAGATATACAAACATCTTGTGAGCTGATTCCAACAATTTGTGATTGTTGTCTGCTTTATTAAAACTGGGGGGATTATAGGACTGACACAATGGACTCTAACTGTGTTTGTTGGGGTTCAACATACACATTTTAAATTGTAGCTGACATGAAGAAGAAATTGTTGGTTCAAAGTCCCTCCTTTATCGTACCAGATCAACAGCTGGCCGCCTTATTCATATATGAACACTGTTATCACACACTATCTGATTCAATCTGATCACTAACAACGGCTGCTAGCGGTGAGCTAACAATATCAAAGTCACCTAGGAAATATGTTCTATGGAGAAAGATTTCTTTTGAGGGTTTTCTTAATGTTGTTGCCTGATGATAAAAAAGTTTGCAAACCTGCTAGCAACTAAAATCCAATATGTTCTGTGTCAGCATGGTATTCCTTACATATGGAGGGGAAGGAAACTCTCAGCTCTAGGTCATCAATCTGTCATATTCATTTCAGATTAACCATTTGACGCAAACTGTCTCCAACTTCTCTGGCGCTGTTCAGACCTGGCATCATACTTGCCAACCTTGAGACCTCAAAAAAAGGGAGGATATCTAACCAAAGTTGAGGGTCTTGGGGTTCTCCCCCAGAAAAATTTGAGAGACTTTGTTTCCTGCATTCTGGTGACTTTTAAAGAATGAAAATAAAAAAATAATAACTGCACTGCAATGATATATGATAAATGTTAAATAGGCCTACTTTTTAATTTAACTTTTAATTCTCAGGGAAAAAACTGAATAATTCGCCCCTCTGGCGTAAACTTGTGTGAATCTCTGGCGTAAACTAATATTCCTCAGTTTTTATTAATTTTTTGCCCTTGCTTTTCTCCCTTTCTCTCCTTCTCTCACTCACTGAAGGCCCTTTCAGACACAACGCGACGACGACACCACTGCGCTCTGAAACTCGTTATTTCCAATGGCTTGCGTCACTCCATGACAGCTTTTTGCTACGCTGAGCAAAGCTCAACTTTGGTCGCTGCGCGTTGTGATGTGCGGCAAACGCAGCTCAAACCGTGTTGTGTCGCGAACAGCTCTCTTCCGCCGGGAAACGACATTTGGTGTAGCTGTATTGTTGTCCGATTGCTGAGACCACTTTGGGCTGCATATGGCCATTCTTTTAGCAGTGTGTACGCAAATGTGTCCTGGGCCACATTGAAGGACCGCCTACTCAACTGACGTCCTCTGTGTAAGTGGAAGTGTTCAATCGTGCATCAGCGGCGTCATATTGAACAGTTGCTTCTCAAATCACGTAAGCTGGCTTTGTCCATGATGTCTGAACATTTCGAAAAGCCTCTAGAGATATATCACCAGTGTGTCCAACTTCTTTGGTAATTTGGTTTGCCTAGAACACACCAAGGAATAGACCGGTTAATAACAACAATGTATTTGGTCTTTGCAAATGGAAATGTATGTGTTTATTTGCATATAGAGCGGGGAATGTGAGATCCGATCACAAGTGGTCACTCGAGACGCATGTGGAGACGCATTCTAATGCCAGTTTTGAGCTGACATACTTAGAGCTGTCCACATGTCATCAGATCACCCAAGACGCATGTTAATGCCAGGTGTGAACAGGGCATCTGAAAACAATCAGTTTTTGGACTATGATTGACTGCCACTACTTGTGATGTAACAAATCACGCACATCTCCCGCGGAAATTTCCCAACCGTACAGAAAAGACTTTAGCCCTTCAGCAGAGGGAAAAACTTTATGAAACATTAATCTGTACACAGTCAATTATCCAAAAGAAGCAGCGCTAGCAAAACACATTTTAGAGTGGAGGGATCTTTGAGGCATTTCTCAAGATGTTCTGGGTTTTTTTGGCTTGGAAACCAGCAGTGTGATTGGTGCTGCCAATGTGATGAATACACTGACATTCATTGAGTTTGAAGGCAATTTCCTTATGTGTTGATTAGATCAAGAGACAGACGTCCTGGTGGCTCAGTTGTAGATGCTATGCATTCAGCCTACAGGAGCTGCTTCAAATGCCGTCCTCTCTCTCGCCCTAAACCTTCTTTACTCCTTGCAATCTGTGAGCTGAATCCTTCGCCTCATTGCTCCGGGCTGAAGGGAGTGTGTGTGTGTGTTTCTGTGAATGATGGAGCCGAAACTCTCATTGAAACCCTGGCATTAGTCCAGTGTTTCGATGGCGTTGATGAAAAGGCTGTCAGGCAGCCGCGCGTAGACACAAATCTCTGCCGTTGTCCACCTCTTCACACCACAAGTATTGAACACGCCTGAGTTACTCATCCTCACTCGGGACATTTAGCGGAGAGATGACGCCAGCCGTGTGATCAGTTGGGCAGATGAGAGTGTACAGACGTAAACTGGGAGATTTGCATCTGTTTTTCAAGTACATCCATCCATACAACTAAAGTCATTTGCAATGCATAAGATGGGACTGCAGTATACCCATGTCCAATCACCAGTATCCCACCTGCTTCAAGTATCATCACACCATTGAGGCGATGTTTGTGACACTGTATAATTTACTGTATGCATGCATGTGTGCGGTGGTGATTCAAGAAACATTTCCATCACAGTTGGTTAAATTTACTTTCAGGGTTATTTCAGGTTGCAGAATAAAATTGAAAGTTTGCGTGACCTAAATTTGTATAGTAGTGATGCCTTCAATGCTTTACAGCTGCTTAATACACAGAAGTCCTATTAAAAGTTGTAATGATTTAGTTCTATATACATTAATCCACTTACAGAATAAAATCAGACTTTAGTTTGGATAAAAAGTGCACAAAGAAATTCACAAAATACAACTATTACCACAAATAATCTGATGATAATAACAGCTCAAAGTACAGGAGCTGAAACAAGAGCATATTATTATCAGCCTGTTGGTCCCTAAGGCCACATGCCTCCTGGATACTGGTGGCCTTAGCCTTCGATGCTGTTGCAGCATCTTATATCTCTTCAGCACAAGTCCACAAGTGAGCCTGAATTTGCATTTTTTAATCCCAAAGAGTCTCTGCATCGCCACGTTTTCAATCAAAACCACCGAATAAGACATGACATGATGGGAAAGTACACCTAGCAAAAGTCTAATCAAAGAAGGTGTGAAGTGTGTACTCCACCGTGTCTTCTGTGAATTTGCTGTATGTGTTTGCATTGTTATTGTTATTCCATTATAATATCATTTTTCAGCCATGCTGGTGATGTGGCTACAGAGAGGTCGGTCCACCACATTGGTTCGGACTGATATATCATACCATAAAGTTTGGTACGGACATGGTTAATGCGATAATAACGCAAAATCGTTTTAGCGTCACTAATTTCTTTAACACATTGATGCAATCGATCTTTCGGAGGTTGCACCAGGCTCAATTTTAAAGCTAGAGTGAAGATACTGGTATCATATTAAACTACAAAACCTAAAGAACCCATTGGTACCAACCATGTCACATTAGCTTCAAACTTCAAATGAAAGAGATGGTCATAGATTTTAGTAAGAGTAAGATATCAGTTCCTCCTGCCAAGATTAAGGGAGAATTAGTTGAGCGAGTCTCAAGTTATAAATACCTTGGCATTGAAATCGATGACCACTTAAAATTCAGTGTATGTGCACAAAGTAAGTCTAATAAACTACAACAGAGGCTGTTCTTTCTTAGGAAATTGAATAATTTTAGAGTTGAACGTTGTATTCTTCAAATGTTTTACAATACTGTTTTGCATAGCGTTCTGTCTTTCGGTCTGATTTGCACCTTTGGTAATATGCGTGCTCAAGATCATGTCAAACTGCAGCGCATGATCAAGACAGCAGGCAGGATCATTGGGATCGATCAGGTGTCTGTAGCACAGCTGTATAGGGACCTTATTCTAAAAAAAGCAGATCAGATCCTCAACAATCCTGCCCATCCTCTCTATCAGAAATTCAAAAGCAGTAGCAGATTAAATAGTAAATTCCTGCAGAAAAAAAATTAGAACAACGAGGTATAGCAAATCTTTTGTGCTGACGGCAATTAGACTTCTAAACGAGAGGTAAATAGGCTGTAGCACACCCTATACTGTATACTGTTTTTGACAGTGTTTCTCTGTATACTAAGACTGTCGGATTGGACTTTGCATAGAGTTTATATATTTTATATTGTGGAGGGTGTATTTTTTTGTACCCGCGGTACTGGATGTTCTGTTAGTGTGAATGTGTGTGTGTGTGTGTGTGTGCTGGAGGGAGGGAGTGTGCATGGGACTGCGCTGTGCGCAGGATCCTGGGAAGTGTGTGAGGTTTTTATATGTTGTTTTTATGAGACGTGTATATGACCACTTGAATTTCCCCTTGTGGGAAATAAAGTTGACCTTTGACCTTTGACCTTTGACTTACGCTAAATTTTGGTAAGGAAAAACTGTCATGGCCATTTTCAAAGGGGTCTCTTGACCTCTGACCTCAAGATATGCGAATGAAAATGGGTTCTATGGGTACCCACGAGTCTCCCCTTTACAGACATGAGCACTTTATGATAATTACATGCAGTTTGGGGCAATTCATAGTCAAGTCAGCACACTGACACACTGACAGCTGTTGTTGTCTGTTGGGCTTCAGTTTGCCATGTTATGATTTGAGCATATTTTTTATGCAAAAATGTAGTACCTGTGAGGGTTTCTGGACAGTATTTGTCATTGTTTTATGTTGTTAATTGATTTCCAATAATAAATATATACAGACATTTACATAACGCAGCATATTTTCCCACTCCCATGTTGATATGAGTATAAAATACTTGACAATTCTTCCTTTCAGGTACATTTTGAACAGATAAGAAATGTGTGAATAATTTGCAATTAATCAGGGACAATCATGCAATTAATCGCGATTAAGTATTTGAATCAACTGACAGGCCTAGTACAGGCATACATGGTCCTGAGGCTAAATACGACTTCAGTAATCCCCTAACCTTTCATGTAGCACCATCGTCAGCACAAGCAAAGACATAAACAAACAACAAGCTCTTAAAAAACAACAAAAAATGAACTATAAAAGGTGGGTCAAAACTATGTTTTGTGGAACTACAGAATCCGAATATATTGAATAATTTCATCAGCTGTACAAAGATGTCTTGTTCTCATCTACCTTAAATAGGACTATTTTTCTGGGGAAATTACTCGTTCAAGAACACAGCTCCGTTGTGCTCCGCTACCTTCATTCATTCATAGCATAGAAGCTGAAAGATCATTTACCAGCACAATAGAGATTTAATGGGAGCAAGTGGAGCTATAGTCAAAATAAAGTCGATATAAAGGGTTTCCTGTGGTGTAAAACAGCTCTCTCCCTCTTCATTTCCGACATCATGTCACTCTTCAAAATCCACCAATTAAGCCATATTTTCCCGCTTTTTGTTAGCAGGTGTCACTAATGGTCACCATGGAAACACAGCTCTTAGCCACCCTGTGATCGGGTGCCAAACGTCTCTAAATAGTCTTTATTTTTGACAATTAATACTATGACCCTATGTACTATGCTTTTATGAAACAGCTGCTGAAGTTCACCTATGAACGTGTAAAGCTCGTGGTGGGTCACTGATGACATATTTCCGGGCGCTTTGGGACTAATTCGGCTATTTTGAGAGAGATTGTTGTGTCTGTGATGATTCACGGCCATGTTTTCTCTGTGAATTTGCATTTCAGTGTTGTTTGTGCGTGCTGATGATGTTTCGAGCCAGCTGGGTCGGGTTATTGTTGCTGGAGATGGGGAGGTCAGACACGGAGTTAGCTGCAGGGGTAAAAGAACAGCTGGGCGAACCGGATACTGCCTGCAGCTGAAGAAAGGCCAGGCACCCCTCTGTCTGACTACAGCTCTTAGTATGTGTGTGAGTGCACATGTGCCACGCTCCATGCATGGATATTTGTCTTCATTTGTAGGTTACATGTTTAGGTTTAACACCGTTTTAACCTAATTGGCACGTAACCTCTGTTCTGTTCCTTGTGAATCGCCAGTGACGTCGGTCGGCGTGGCGTTGGGAATGAGATGACAGCCGCTGGTTAGAGGAAACCTCCTCCTCCACACATCAGGCGCTCATTATGTCTCCAGTAAAAGCACCGTCTTTCCTGATATAGCTGACAAATCAACAGCAAAAGGGGAGAGGAGAGCTGCAGGGGAATGACGTAAAGGCATAAGTTTAAAAAAGTGAACATTTTAAGCGCTGAGATAACTGAAAGGCGTTCCGCAGTAGAGAAGCTATTTACTTTCTGTGACCGAGGGAGAGGGAGGTTGTTAGCATTTAGTGATTGATTGAGATTGCTTTTGCACTTTTTAGATGGCCTCTTTGTAATTGTACGAGCGCACAGACTCTTGCGTCTCTCAATTGGGCCAAGGATTGGGCTAACGTTATGGGAAGAACTGTGTGGAATGAAAGTCATCTATTTGTGCTCATCGATTAAACATTGTTCCCCGGGGGTCTTTCAATCTGCAGATTTAATTAACAAGTTTGACAGGGCTACCAGGCAGCAGGGGCCTGCAGCTGGGAGAGCTGGGAGTGGATTATGTGGTGGGGAAAAGCAGAATATGAACGAAAGGGAAGGTGTGAGAGACAAAAAGGAAATTGGTATATGAGAAATAGACGGGGCCTTGGGCAACAGAAAAAAGAAAGAAAAGCTGAGTTAAAGAAGTTGATTAAAGAGGGAAAAAGAATGAGTGTTTCAAATTCATTAGCATACATCAGTCGTATACTTTAAGGAATAGTTCGGCATTTCGAGAAATATGCTTATGTACTTTCTTGCTGAGAGTTAGATTGATTGATTGATTGATTGATTGATTGATTGATTGATTGATATGGACTACAGTCAAACATTAAAACAGGAACAACTAGTCTGCTCAAAGGTAACAAAATCCTGGTGCGGTATAAGAAAATAAATATATATTTTTGATAGATAGATTGACTTTATTGTCCACCTCAGTGGAAATTTGTCTTTGGCTTCTCTAAATACAGCAAAGTTACATACAATACACATAACACAACACACCATTAAGACATACAAATATACAGTATATACAATAGTGCAATGGGAAGTATAGCAGCAGGTTATATAAATAATAAAAGAGAGCATATCTTATAAAATAACAAGTGTTCCTTGGTGCAGTCATTCTGAGTTCAAGAATGCCTGTATGGCGTAGGGAATAAAATACTTCCACAGTATACTACTACAGTATGTTGCAGCTGACACTTGGGACCCTAAATCGATGGCCAGATGAGAGCAGCTCAAACTCTGAGTGTAGTGGATGTGAGGTATCTGTAGTTATACAGTATGTTAGCTCATTAATAAACACCAGAAACCAAAGTGAAAAACATCAAATTGTTGTAGAGGTGCTGGTAGAAAGATTTTAACTAGCTATACATCAGACTGGCACATACGGGTATTTCGCAAAACGTCAAGCCCCTTTTGGGGGCAAGAAAACCAAAGATCCTATAGATATCAATGCAAATTTGACGTGTTTGACGTAATTTTGACAAGTTTGTATGCATTTTTCTCTTGTTAAACACATTATACACAAGTCTAATAATTATTTTTGCGACCTTGCCTGATCCTGAGCGTTTGTAATACCATAATAAATTAAGGTTGATCGCCGTCTATCCCTTCGGTCTTTCCCTGTCGCGGATATTGCTTAACCAGACATTTATACATATTTGATTGAATCGCCTTAGGCTAAGTGTTGTCTGTGAATAACCAACCTGTTAATAGCCAGCTACTCAAAGGTAGATGGGTCGCCCACCAATCAGAAGGTCGTTGGTTCAAGCCCCGGCTCCTCCAGTCCACATGTCGAAGTGTCCTTAAGTAAGATACTAAATCCCAAATTGTTCCCGAAGGCTGTGCCATCAGTGTGTGAATGTGTATTTAGATTACATCCTGATGGGCAGGTTGACACCTTGTGTGAATGGGTGAATGCTGACATGTAGTGTAAAGCAAGTCCATTTACCATGATGCTGCTATACTGTATGACTATCCTCTATCAGTAGTAACTGTCACCAGCTTCGTTTAGCGATTTTGCACACTGAAAGTGAATATTAATGTATCTTATGTGCCTCAGATCTCAGTGTGAAAGCCTTGGTTAACCCGCTACACAACAGTTTTTTGGCATTTTCTTGTTTTTCTCCTAATTGGCAGTGTTTCTTTCCCCCCAAAATGGAGTGCAACTGTGGCGATGACACAATGCTGGTCTGGTCTATAGCTTGAGGCCATAAAGTCCATCTATTATATCTTTTTTAGGAGATGGCAGGGGAAGAAATTGGAGATCATCCTTCTTGGATTTATTGTTGGTAGCAACCAACTGCACAACAACAAAAAAGTTTGGAGACATAATTCAATTTCCCCTGTTTACGCTGTAAAAAGGGCGTGGTGATGAGACTCTGGATAACGCTATTGGCTGCTGGCTGTAGCTTCTTATTTACCAAAACAACATGAGAGTGGTATTGATCTTCTCATCTAACTCTCGGCAAAAACGCAAATTAAGCCTATTTCCCAAAATGGTGAACTCTTCCTTTAAGTCCGATCTTGATTCCAACCACACGTAGTCCGCAGGAGAAGAAGCGTGCAGCTACAGAGCAGTCAATATGTACCCGCATTAAAAACCACCTGTGCTTCACTGAACAATCAATACATGAGCGCGTGACAAACACAAAATAATCACACGTGTGATTACAACAGAGCACACAGAGCAAGCTGGAGATGGAACAATTAAGAAACGCAGACACACTGGAGGGCGAGAATTTAGGAAGAAAATAAGATTTTGTACGTGGAACCAGTTTAGTATTTCTCTCAGAGAAATACTAAACCATTTTGGGAAATAGGCTTATGTGCACATGTGCAGAGTATCTCGCCCAGCAGAGAGAGGAAACGGGGAGCAGGGGAAAATTGAAACTGAGAGCGAGCAGGGTAGATAGCAGAGCAGTCTACTAGGAAAGAGAGATGGAGTGTGTGTCTATGTGCTGCTGATTAAGGTAACTGGTTGCACCCAGGTGCTTGTGAAGGTGCGATAAAAAAACAACTAAGTAAACACAGACTCTTGAAGCGTGGTAAGCGTTCTGAATGAGGATAGAGGAATACATTTCTGTTGCCCTTCCCAGCTTTTCTCTGTCAAAGCATCAGTAGCCTGCGTAAAATGGACGACGAGCGTGGGAACAAAACGTGTAATTAGTAGTAATTATGGCCATTTACGTCTAAATGTGATGTAATTATACAATATTTAATGCTGCATTTATTTTGACCCCTATTGAAAGAAAATATGACCAAGCCATCTCCCTCTCTCTCTCTCTCTCTCTCTCTCCTGCTCTGCCTCACATGCAAACACACTTTTCTCATAAACCAACTCACACGGCAAGTCGCTCCCCGTCATCCCTGCCAAGGTGGTAGGGAGGTCTCGCTTTAATTGCTCAACAGATTGACAGAATAAGGGGAGCCCAGGTGCTGAGGGTCCAGAGTTAGAAAGGTGACCGTGCATAGAATGCATTACTTATGTATATGCCAACTCCTGATACATTATTGAATGTGTGCCTCTGTTTAAGGAGCACAGCTTATCTGCAACTAAGTGCAATTTTCAAGATACAGTATGGCCTTCTGATTAGGTCAAATAATCATTTCATTGGCATAATTTCCTCCAGAATTAAACTGTTTCCTGGGGGAAATGCGGGAGCTTGCGTATCGAGGGAGATTAACCCGTTCAGCTCTCGCTCAGTATAGAGGGATTCGTTGTTCTGCCTCTATCTCTTTCTCCCGCTTCCCCTCTGCTCATTAACTCCAAAAGTAGCTCCCTGGTCGAGACCCATGGCCTGCTGATAATAATCACACGGCCGCATTGTGATGGTAATTCTCAGGGCAGCAACGTTTGCCCTTTAATCTATTCCAGGAGAGGATCTAAAGAAATATCGAAGCACTCACCCTGAAGAGGTTGAGTACATTGGCTATGATGCAAACTTTTGTGTGTGTGTGTGTGTGTGCAAGCATTTCAATGGGTGTATGAGTGCATAGAGAGCTGTGTTTGAAGGTTTCTCAGGGTCTTATCAGGTGATCCCATGGTGCAGGGTTCTTGCTGTTCACACAGCATATACAATGAACTGTAGTTGTAGTCTTCAGGCTGCATCTTGATCTTTTTTTAGCATATAAATGACTGAATTTTCATCTTTTTAAAGGTGTATCACTGGACTATTTAACATTGAAACGTCCCCTTTTCCCTTCTTATTTACAAACACCCTGCATCGCTAACCATCTAGAACTAATTATAGCTAATCACGCTAGATTGTTACCTCAAATCCTCGGTGCTACTCATGAATGTTAGTCACGAAACTCATGAGGAACATTCTCCTCTTGAGGCCTCCATTCCTCCTCTTGTTAACTCCTTATCACAGGAGTGAGATGAATACAGCGGGGGATACTTTGAGGAGATGTGTAGGGGGCCACACACCTTTCACGAGGTCGTTTGCAAAAGGGCGTTCAGGCATCGCCTGTGCAGGAGCATGTAGAGATTTGCGTGCTATCAGTGAGTTCCCCAGCTGCTGGAGATAAAAAAAAAACTCACAAAGTCCAGTCACGTTTGGGTTTAACACTTAAACTATGGTGAGTGAACCGACCAATCAATACAGAATAACCCTGAAACGAAGCAGGGTTAAAGACACCAAAACTCTTGCAGTGCGGCATAGATAAAGTTTTGAATTATATAGTGTATATATTTACATATATATAGGGTGCGATTTGTGAAAAAATTATGAAAATAAATTATGAACCACAGTGGGCCTATATCCACGATGATGCTTGTTGGGCTATTTTTTGCAGCTGTTAAAGTAACATTTATAGAATAATTGTTTACTTTAATAAAAGACTTTCAGAACTTGAACTTAATCATTCCTTTTTAAAAAAAAATGAATTAATCAAGTAGCACGATATTTTCACTCTCTTTTCTAATGCAGACACATTGGAGATGTGATCATACACAACAAAACAAAAGGTTAAATGCTAATTCAACATGCAAGATTTTAATCCGTCTTTCAGTACCATGGATAGCGCCACTTGGCCAGGTGTGCCAAAATACTTATTTATAAACTTCCATATTTAATAGAAAATAATCACAAAATGCAATAGCACAACATGCTGTCAACATAGAAATAATTACATAATAATAACATAATAATAATAATGAAAAAAAAACATTTCTGATTTTATTGTTCTTTGCACTATAGACTGTTCTCCCGTTGCAGCGCTTTACTTAAATATATTTAAAACAAATTTGGTGCATGACATTTTCTAACTCTTTCAGTCCCAATACCGATAGCAATACCTGGGCTTTGGGTATCGGCCAATACCGAGTACCGATCCGATACCAGTGTTTAATTAATAAACTGTCTGCCTCACTGTGTGGAAGTGACTGGGATCATTAAAGCCTGACTTAAACATTGCTTTCCTAACTTTTGTAAAACAAAATGTAACAAATAAATACATAGATATATATTTGCTGAATTACAATTCAAGTGTAAACTTTTTTAATGCAATTGTAATCTAGCAGCTGAATGGATTTTGAATAATTTTATTCACAAACCCAGTGATGAAAGTGTGAGTGAAAGCATAAATCAAAGTGTGCGGGCGTACAGTAACCTTTTGTATCATTTTGAGTTATAATGATGTTAAACATCCCTCTCCTCTCAACATTGGCAGGGTAAAACAAACACCAGAGTGGAAAAGTATCATGATTATGCAAAACTAAAATCCAGTGTTGATACAGGAATCACTTGTAACCCCCTTTTTCCCAGAAGGTAGCCTGTTTTAAAATCTAAATAAACGCAAATCTTAAACAAACTGATTATGTCTGAATGAACCCATCTAATGCTTGAACCCATCAGCTTTACTGTGATTATACATATTTATCACTTCACGTATGCCAGTGTTTTCATGTCCTGTATGTGTGAATGTGTGGGATACGCTCCGTCACCTGCTTTGATCCTCTGTAATAGGTTGACATGTTCAAAGGGCTTTAACTTCCCCCGTGGCCACATGATGCATTCATCAGATGGTACATTAACGTTTTATTGACTTACATTCATTCCCTGGAGACTTATCTTAGCCTTAAAGAGGACCTATTATGCTCATTTTCAGGTACATACTTGTATTTTGGGTGTTTACTAGAACATGTTCACATGCTTTTAAGTTAAAAAAAAAGATTTATTTTCTCATACCGGCTGTGCTGCAGCACCTTTTCTCACCCTCTGCCTGAAACGCTCAGTTTGAGCGCAACCGTGATCCTGCTAAACGGTCCTACGACGGTGGAGATCAACTCGGTAAGTCAACCCAGGGTTTCTCAATCTGCCTATGTGTGCGTTCACATGAAAGGGGTGGTGTTTGCAGCATCTTACCAATCACAAACATGGACAAGTCTGTCAGCAGAGCGGCGTATTTTACAAACGAAGAGAAAACTGTAATATTAGACAGATACGAAGAAGTTAAACACATAATCCTGACTGAAAGTAACACAGCTGAAGCTGCCAAATGCAGGAAGGACAGCTGGCAAAAGAAAAAAACAGACTTATATCACTGCCACATCTAGAACAGGGGTAGATCTTTGTGTATTCAGTTAAATTAAAATGTTGCTTATGTAATAGAAGACTATGACACTTTACTATTCCCTTTGGGGAGATTGTGGTGTGCGTGACATTTTTATCTCTCTTTCAGCTGTGTCCCCGACCCTGGTGGTGTAAAACGGATTAGGGAGCAAATAAAAGATAAATATAAGAGCATAATTCAAATAGATACGCAGACTCACTTTCATATTTTATAATCACCTTACAGCATACATAAAAGTACCGGTAGCAAGGCAATGCATACAGTCTGCAGAACTGTAAACACACTGTTTACATGTTGTTATTCATTTCAGTTTTTTTTGCTCCCAAATCCATTTCTGCGATTTCTTTTTTTTGCCAGCTGTCCTTTCTGCATTTGTCATTTTAAACTGTGTTGCTTTTAGCCTGGATTATGACTTTAACTTCTTTGTATTTGTGTAATATTATTTTACAATCTGTGCATTGATCTTTGATTGGTCAGTCGACGGTGCTTTTATACGAGTTGATCTCTTATCTCGAACATAACCTGCTTGTGCTCAGCATAAGTTACCATGGCGATCTACCCCGGTAAGAAGTGAACCACCGTAGTAGGAATGAAAACCCACAATTAACCCTGAAGTTACCTCGCTAACCCTGAATCCTGCTTCGTAGTACAGGCCTCAGGAGACCTGGTGGTAAACAAACGAAATATGTGTTTAAACGTCAGGGAAGCGACAGATGGGAGGATGATTATCGTGCTGCTTTGACACTCTGGTGGGAGGAAAAACATGTTAATTAGTGAACTTTGTCTTATTGCTAAGCTAAGCAGTCTGCTGGCTGTAGCTGCACCGCACAGATATGAGAGTGGTCGGCCTATTGATCTTCTCATGTCACTCTCGGCAAGTAAGAAAATATGCGTATTCAAAATGACTATTGCTTTAACCTTGTGCCGAAAAGCTTTTTCTCCCCAAATGGAAGGTAGCAATCCCCAATAACGTGACTGTGTGAACAGATTTTTGCCTCCATAACATGAATATAACAGTACAAATGAGACCAATGACTCAGTGAATGAAAAAGAGAGACACCACTGTTTGTTTATATAGCCAGTTGTGTGTTACACCTTCGTGCAGTCAAATTGCTAGAACTCATTTTCAACCACTGCAGGATTGGCTCCCTCCACACACATGACCCTTTAACCTCAAAATGGCATCAAATTAACAGTAAAGGCTGCATGTGTGTAAACGTCAGGGAGTGACAGAGGGGGGAGGATGATTATCATGCTGCTTTGACACATGGGTGGGAGGAAAAAAAGTGGGAGGCATTTGGTGGAAGAAGAGAGGGACAGACTGAATGTCAGTCAAGGCGTGTATCCACCCCTGTCTGTAATCAACATCTTTATCCATCATCATTAGCCGCTGCTAAAGACTGCAAGTGCCTATCACATCTGTTCGTCCACCCACAGAAATGCACAAAGCCTCTCATATCCTTGAAGACAAAGGAAAGAAGCAGGAAGAGACTTGCTATTTGTGCGTGAACTGGAGTGGTGGCACTTTCAGTCATTAAGTTATTTTCGCCCTGTGTGTTTTGCCTCCTCAGTCACACACGTGCAAAGCAGCAGGGATTTTAGAAAGTGTTAACACACACACAGGAGTCTGACCAGAGTAATTAAACAATGAGCAGCGATCGCTCACGCCAGCATCCTCTCTCTGAGACCTGCTGATAAATATGCAGACTCTGCATCACATTCATCTTTTCCTTCCTCCGACGTGTCATTCTCAACTAGCAATGCAGCGAAACCCTCCCTCTGCCTTTCTCTCTTGGATGGGCTCATTCATTTTTTATCATCCCCACTCACTTACACCTCTTTACACATGTTTCATCATGCACTCCTCATAAATGCGCACAGACACAAAGAAAGGTAAGCACCTGTTTGTGCTTTCACAGGCACACACACATCATGCATGTCATGCAGCAAATAATAATTCCCAAAGCCTGTGTATGTAACCATCCATGCATATACGCATATACACTGACAGACAAAGGTGCGTGGCATGACAGCCTGTTAAAATCAGTTTGCATACATATTCAGGTTTATAACTGCTCTGAGAGCACAGAAGTCATGTCTATTTCTATTTTTGCAGGAGTCAGAGGAGGAGTCAAAGAGGGTCATGTGTGTTTGTTTGGTGTTCGGTCTGTCCGTCCATCACTTTGGTTCAGAGCAGGATATCTCGAGAACTACTGGCCAGATCAGTGGTTCATGCCCTCCTTTAGGTATCAGAGACTCCTTTATGATTTTCCCCATGACTTTTTTTTAGGATTTTTGACATGACCTTTTTTTATGATTTTCGCCATGACTTTTTTTTTTAATGATTTTCGACATGACTTTTTTTTTATGATTTTCCCCATGACTTTTTTTTATGATTTTCGACATGACTTTTTTTTATGATTTTCCCCATGACTTTTTTT
>CAKAOH010000217.1:12133-47030 GCA_916701665.1 Sebastiscus tertius | reverse complement strand
AAATCCGGCCTTAGTGTAGTTAAATGTTTCTGTTCGTGGAGAGTGTAACACTTCTATCTTAAATCTTCATCTGTGCATACTCTCCGTTCTTGGGAAGTGTGTGTGAGCGCTCAAAAGTCTTGTGTGTGCTTGTGTGACTTTGTCTTAGTGTGATTATGCAAATGCAATTAGTCTCTTTATCTATTCAAAGGCACCAGGATGAAAGCGAGGCAGACTTGACCTGCTACACATCCCATCTTCTCTCCTGTGTTCAGCACAAGAATACCAATGTTTCTGCATTAACCCAAAGAGACAGCGGGTGAGCACTGAAAAAAAAAGAAGAAGAGGCAGCGTTGAGTTAGCGCCGTGATAATAGAAGGAAAGAAAGGGAGTGTGTGGGTTGAAGGAAAAAAAAAAGACTGCTAATTTCTGGAGTCAAATCAATATCAGAGAGCAGAGGTAAAGAGAATGTTAATGAGCGACAGATATGGAGGCGGGCTGTTCTGCACGTGGGTAGTGTACACCGTATATACCATCAGAGAGGGCTTTCAGCGTACTGATGAACTGAACTCAACCTCACCACTGCTACTATTTGTTGTTAATGTGCTTCTGTTTCTTTATTGTCTCCCAGCAGAAATCTAAACACCTCCAATTTCCATATTTGCGCTTAAAAGAGGTTCATTACGCAACATGATGTGAGTAGCCTGACTCCAGAACCCTGAATCACTGCCAACAACTTCAATGATTCAAAGATGTTTGGTGGTGTGCTCATTGACGAATGGGGACGTCATCTTTCTGCTGCATGCTGTCGCAAGTCAACTTACAGAAATAAAAACTATTACATTGACAAATATCTATGATTAATGTAACAACTGCTCCTAACAATCTCTACCACATCAGTCACTGCTGATTGGTTGGGGTAAAATAGGGCAAAAGAAATCAGCTAACAATGTCAGACTGAATTATGAAATGAAACAAAATGACAGGCCAGTCTGATTATCAGGCTAATGTGTGGGTGCTTAAAGTGCTCACACTACTGCTTCACACTTAATGAAAATGCATCCTTTTTTACAACCTGGGTTATAAACAAGCAGCTGAACTACTTATTCGGAAATCCAGCTGTAAGCAATCCGAAAGCTGTCTGTATTAATGATCAGTACTTTGTCAAACTGCGTACAACTACAGTTGAACTGGGACTGACACTTACCAATGTACAATTTGGTTAATTTAACTTTAGCATTTGCTTACATTTTCTGTTCAAAATGAAAAATCAACCCAGGGCCCACGAGAGGATGGTCGGTCTGTAGACACACCAGCAACACATATTTATGTTGAAAAGCCATGAAAAAGTGGATTTTGCACAATATGTCACCTTTAAAGCTGGGCCACCAGAGTAGGACATTTAAACAGTAACCTTTTCAACTGTTTTTGTTTTTTCATTCTTGTTTTTTTGGTTTCCCAGGCTGCCTCAGTTAGAATTGAGCTGTGTGTGCTGAGATCTCTATGTGGCAATGCTCAGTGCTTGGTTAACTATATGAGTAATGAGTGAAAAAGACTAATTTATCAAATCAGCTTCAACTCATTGACTTCCTGCTTCACAGCTCCACGACAGGAATGAGCAACTGTACAGCTTTTCTACCCATTCCATTCTAAATGAACATTAGGGAGACAAACAAGAATATATAAGAAATGGTCTGTCCTTTTTTTCCCATTTATTACTTGTTATAAACAACACGACAGTCACTGCCAGGTGAAGCTTGTATATTTGAATGCCATATTTTCATTGTATGCTTTTGGATAGTTCACTGGCTTTTGAAAGGATTTTATAAGCACAACGTGTCATGGACCTTTCCTTTCCCATAAATGGACCCATGCGGTCTCCATCTCCAGTTAATTCCACTATTGTGTAAAGACTAGTGCAGAGCGCGTGACCCTTGGAATTGCTGCTTGCAGCGTTGTTGAGAACAGCTCGTCGCTCATTGACTCCAGGTAAGTGAAGAAGGGTTTGTTTGTAATGTTAGTATATCCAGCATCCAGCAGCAAAAGTGAACTGCAGTCAATGAGCTGTGGCCTGTAAAGACCAGCTGCGGACGACATGATTGACTCACTCCACAGAGACCTTAAGTGCTATCCACTTGTTTATTCAAAGTTTAATATTGATCATGTCACATGTCCAAATTGCACCAACTTCCACACTGCACGTCATTGGGTCCCCATCAATACACCCGCCAAGCATGAAGTAGATCGGATGGATGGATCTTGAAATATGCGCAGGACACACAAACTATTAAAAGTGGTTTTTTGGGGGGAGTTTTTCCTCATCCGAGGAGATGGTCATACTGTAAAGTTCAGAGAGTGTTGTATCCTGTATAGATTGCAAAGACCCCTTAAGAAGATAAGTTATTTGTGATATTGGGATATACAAATAGCATCGTCTTGAGTTGACAGACAATAACTGTGATAAAAGTTGACATGCCAGTCAACGTTATTACGTAATAGGATTTCTGAGTAATGAAATTATACAAAAGTTGTTGGAAGCTTCCACTCCCATTTGGAATCAATAAGTTGTGTGGTGCAGCTACAGCTGGCAGGTGACATTTACAAAACAAAAGTGAAAGAAATTGTGCTTACTTGTTCCACCACAAGCATTGACAATGAACAGCATTCTTCCAAAAGATATTCTCTAATTTGGTGTTTTGATAGTGGTGGTGAAGAGCACCGCTAACATTACACTCCAAAATATCCCACAGTTGTTCATCTGGGTTGAGATCTGGTGACTGAATGCAATAGCATAATGTTTATCCACTTCTTTATTCAGGTGTTTAATTTCATACCTGTCAGTAGTTTGAATTGTAATCAGGTTTTCATAGTCCGCATATTCAAGTAACATACAAAAGGCAAAACTGTAAATTGAGTCTTTTCTCAAATACAGATGGAGCTCATTCAGTCAAACAGGAAAAAATAAAGGCAGGCAATCATAGAGCTTTTGATTTATTTAATTTTGTCTCTTATTTAACCTACTTTTTTGTTTCCCCAGGCCTCCGCAGCCACGACCGGCTTCCAGCTCGCAGCAGTCACACTGAAACGGGCGGCATCATTTCAATGCTGAGCGCCATAGATGACTCATGCCTTATTTAACAAGGCGGCCTCTCTGAACGAGTTCGGCTGGCAAAATAGATGAGGAGCTCTTGAGAAAATGAGCACAGAGGAAATGTAAAATGGAGGAGAGTCAGCGGGTTGTTATTCCCCCACCCCTCTTCCTGGCTTTTGGCAGAAGTAGACGCTGGCGCTCGCACCTCGCAGGGCGCTCTCTCTCTGAGGAGACTTCATTTTGTCCCCGTTGAATAGAAGGCTCTGGCCAAAATGACACGGAGGGAAATGCAATGTGACAGCAGCAGCAGCACTGATGGGGGGAGGAAGGAGAGGGGAGGGAGAGGAGGGAGGGGATTGGTGTGTATGGGGGTGGCGATGGCGGTGTATGCATCGTAGAGATTTGAGGATCGTGTGAGTGTGTGTGTGTAGGGAGGCAGTGGGTAGAAAGTGTCATCTGTTTGTGTGCTGGATGATGCAAAAGTGTGAGTTAATTCCTGGTTACTGTCGTATTGGCATGTCTGTGCTTGCAGGTGTGTGTGTGTGTGTGTGTGTGTGTGTGTGTGTGTGTTGGTTGAGGTAGAAAGTGTGTTTCGTTCTAGGTAAGCAGTACACAGTCAGTGTTAAAAGTTCATGTTAGTTAGGGTTGGGGTATGCCTCGGCATTCAAGATGAATGGGTGGGATAAGGGCAATGCTTGATCAAGGGAATAGGATCCAGAGGTGGTCCAGCAGTGATGAGGTCTAACGGTGTTTTCACACCTAACCTGTTTGGTTAAAACAAACTCAGGTCCGTTTGCTCGGGTAGTACGGTTCATTTGTGAAAGCTGTCAATCGAACCCTAGTGCGGACCAAAGACCCTTTTGAAAAGGTGGGTCTTGGTCCACTTCCAAGCGAACTCTGGTGCGATTTGTTTCGTGGTGTGAAAGCAAATAATCCAACCACAGGATAATATGAGAGCAGATATGTGATTTTAGCATTATTTCAAAAGCTAAAGTACTAATAAATCCCTTTTCTGATGGTGAATTCTGTTCAGGAAGCCATCTTATTGATCTGTATTTAAGGCCATGTATAGAAACACGTCAGCGTATGTTTTTTTTCTCCCTGATTAATAGGTCAAAAGCTATTAAAACTGCTGTGCTTGTATCCAACTCTGTACTTTGTCAGTTCATTAAGTCCATTAAAAAGTGTGTGACAGCAGTCCCATAGTAATAAGCCCCGAGTCATTACTGTACAAGACGCCTCATGCACACGTGTGTGCGCTCCCCGACTTTTGCAGGGTTAAGGGTTCCCAATAGGATGCAAGGATTAGGGTTGACAATGTGTGTGTATGTATGTTACTTTTGCGTGTGCGTGATTGCGTGCGTGCATGCATGTTTGTGTGAAAATGTACATGATGGATTGATGGTGTGCAAAAATGTGGTATGGTGTGTGCGTGTTAAACTCATGTGTATTACAGACTGCACACAGTCTGCAGCTGTTTTCCTTTTAGATCATGGCGTGAAGTGAAGTTAATGTTTTCAATAAAGCCTGTGTGCTCTCTGATGGCAGGAAGTAACAGAGCGTAGGAGGCCGAGTCGACTATTTATTTGATACTAATGTTGGAGGGTGGGGTGTTTTGGAGTGACCCAGAAGCTGTCCTTGGACAAACCCTCAGTCCACCTGACTGCATTTACTGCATTATTGGTAATCCCCACTCCCCCCCCGCTGTTGCTCCCCCTCTTCTGTGTTTCTATGTCACTTTCTGTCCTCTGAGTCGATGTCATTATGATTGTATTTTCGCAGGGTTAATACTCGACTAGATAACATATCCTTTTACAGGGGAGAAAGCTCAGGGGAGTTGCTGGAAAGAATGCATGGGAAGGATTAAGAAAGCTTTCTGAGGCTGACCATCTTTCCCTGGGCTTGATGTGGAGCTTACATGTCAGGCAGGAACTACAATGATTTGTTGGCTTGCTCTGTGCCGCCTCAGCCATGCAGGTCATGCTGAGGGAATGCTCACACGTATAAGGCTGATGTTTTAGTTATCTCTGCAATGTGATAAGCCAACACATTCTTACTCCCATCTTGGCAAATATCGCCACCTGGCCAGTAGCCCTACGCTTGAAACTATGACGCTCTGGATACCCCTCTAGTGTCGGTTTTGGATGTATCAGGGACGGCAAAACTACTTGGTTAGGTTTAGGAAAAGTACTTTACAAACTGGCGTTAGTAAAGTATGTAAGTTGCGTAACAAAACTATGGTAAAATAAGTCAACGTTGACTTGGTTTCACATGGGACACGAACAGCGGTCTCCTGGGTCAAAGTCCTGTGTCAAGGTTTTACAAACTAAACCCAAGATGAACCCAGAATATCTCTGGTTTGTTGTATTGCATTTACTCTCATAACTCATTATTCTTTTGACCTATTAACAACATTCTTAGAAACATAACAAATGACAAATTTAACATACGTAACTTAACATACATACATAAGTAACAGACGCACTTATTTTAACCCAAACCATTATATTTTCCTAAACCTAAGCATATACACTCACCGGCCACTTTATTAGGCACATCTGTTCAATTGCTTGTTAACACAAATAGCTAATCAGCCAATCACATGGCAGCAACACAATGCATTTAGGCATCTAGAGGTGGTGAAGACGACTTGCTGAAGTTCAAACCGAGCATCAGAATGGGGAAGAAAGGGGATTTAAGTGACTTTGAACGTGGCATGGTTGTTGGTGCCAGACGGGCTGGTCTGAGTTCAAAAACTGCTGATCTACTGGGATTTTCACGCACAACCATCTCTAGGGTTTACAGAGAATGGTCCGAAAAAGAGAACATATCCAGTGAGCGGCAGTTGTGTGGACGAAAATGCCTTGTTGATGTCAGAGGTCAGAGGAGAATGGGCAGAGTGGTTGGAGATGATAGAAAGGCAACAGCTCAAATAACCACTCGTTACAACCAAGGTATGCAGAATACCATCTCTGATCGCACAACACGTCCAACCTTGAAGCAGATGAGCTACAGCAGCAGAACACCCGGTACTAGCACCGGCCACTTTATTAGGTACACCTTGTACCTAATAAAGTGGCCAGTGAGTGTATATACACAGTATATATACACTTTTTTTTTCCAATTCATAACACATAAAACATGTTTGCCCCATCTGAAGTATTAGAATGGTAGGGATAACAACTGATAATGGACATTTAATGGTCTGAAAACATTCAAAATGAGTGGTATAAGTTGGGTTATCATCCACCCAGACCTCCATACCCATACTTCTTGTGTTGTCACTGAACATTACCAATTAACTCCTGCAGAATAGTTGCATGTGAATGTGATTCACAGGAGACTGGTTGAACAAGCCTAACCGCAATGTAACCTTGTCCAGCTATGTTCCCCCTATGAGGCCATTCAAGGCCATATATATATATATATATATATATGTACATACGTGGTCAACATTAATTAAATTAAGTAAATTAAATCAATAAATCTGAGAAGGTAATCTACAAAATACATATTCACATCAATGTATCATTGCCATTTTGATTTTGAAAGCATTATTTGACGGTAACTTCTGTTAGATTTAATAATAACCGTATTTAAGATGAAGTGTATAAAGTATTGTTTTAGTGGGGTCAGGCCTAATACTAACAATATTTCAGCAGATGTAACTTCATTAATGAGGGGAAATTACTCAGGGACTGAGGTGTTTTTTTTTTTGTTTTTTTCACTGCTGTAATAAATTGCCTGAGGCAAATCCTTGGAGGCAAGATGCCCAGACACACATTCTATTTCCTGCTTACACAAGGGTTTACCCACAACAAACTCATTTTAGGAGAAAAAAAAAAAAAAAAAAAAAAAAGAAGCTTTTCAGAATTAAAAGTTCTTACAAGCAACATCTGTTTCCTCGGTGTTACCTGGGGGTCTGGCGGTTTCAGGAAACACAATTATTTCCATCCCATAATTAACATGAGATTCTCATGGAATATTAACTACCTCAGCAAGTACAACAGACCTCATTAAGAGTGAGTTGTTGTGTAGTCTCACTCAGCCTCGAGCCAAACTGATGATGTTATTGTCACAAACGTGATCTGCATTTACTTATCGGCGATGCTCCGTTTGGATGTTTGGACGATCACCATAGCTGACCATGCCTGACCCAAGCAGAGTGATATCTGATGTTGGTCAGATTCTGGGTTTGTTGGATAAATGAATCTGGGTCGCTAATCTAGAGACGCGTTTCCACCAAGAAGTGCCTGGTAATTTTAGTCCAGGGACTTCTTTTCAAGGAACTAAAAGGTTCTGCCTGTGGTCGGTCTAAAGAGAGAGATGGCGTCTGACGAGGGCTGCTGCTGGTCACCGGGGTAAACACACTCTACAGTCTGCAGTTCTGTGTGTCCGTCTGTTTTATCTAAACATCATGAACAAAAAACATAAAAGACCTTGGTTTGTCTCACTGCGACGACATTTACTGCTGCAGGAGGAAAATGAAACTAAGAGTGTCCGTCTTCACAGTAAATCATCCGTTGATTTATTTGTGCTTTAGAACATAACCGCCATGAAACTTACTTTTTTTTCTGTCATTCTCAGCATCACCGTGCTTTCTCTCTCTCTTTTTCTCTCGGTCTTTTCTTGGCTGGACCACAGCTGACCGCTGACTGACTGACCGATTGGTCGGCCGAGTGTTGGTGTTTCCTCATTGTCCGTCGCTCTTTCAAAATGAAAACACGGGGAACAGTCCGTTATGTAAATGAGCCTCTCTAGCGCAAAACGTCCGGCTCACGAAACTTGAAACGACATTCAGCAGTGGCATTGCCTATTTCTCGCTTAAAATGTTTTCAGAAGTAGATTTTGGTGGATTGTTTAGACGGAATAACAGAAAGTTTACAAGCAGGCTGCCATGTTGTTTCCTGTTTGAAAACCAGGGACCAATCAGGTGCATTCAACGATAAGGTACGTCACCGCTTGAACGGCCAGTTGAGTGGAGCGGCGCGCGCCCTTGTGTCATCACCGGACCTGGTGGACATGTACCGCTGGATTTAACATTATAGACATGACCACTCACTAGTTGTGTTTAGCCACAAATTCACTGTTCAGTTTTTGAACTAAGTCAAAGTAAGTCAAGTTATTTGTATAATAGTAAATAAATCATACTCTCCGGTACACAGGTACTTTGCTGCTTATGCATGCAGCACACGACATGCAACATGGCATGCAATACATATATAAATTGACAAAGAATGGATTGAAGCCGCTGATAGCACCATGAATTGCATCATTTACAACCATTATCTGCCCCGGCTCAAGGTCTGATTCACAAAAGATATTGCGCTAATTATGTTATAGCACAAACACGCCCATGAAGGTTTACAGCCGAGTGCAATTAGCCTTTTTTTTTTTTTGCATGTGATTGCAATTAGCCATGTGGCAAAGTATAAATGCACTTGAAGCCAATACGTCGTTGTGAGGGGTGAGAGTTGGACTCTGGCTCATTTAACTTCTCTCCTGTCATTGTGCCCATATACGCCTCTGCACCGCAGAGCACACATATGTGGATGGGTGAAATAATACATCATTAATGAGAACAATATTAATAACGTTCTTTTTGAGACATTTTGCTGAGTTGATTAAATACCTGCAGCGATCCCACCGCAGCAGAAACGATAAGTGCGTCTCCCCATTAAGAGAGACGATGTGCACATTTATGCACGAGGCGCAGCAGCGTGACTTCATTGATTATTTAAATCTAATGTAATGTAAATGTATTTTCAAAAAATGAAATGTAGGGGAGCTTACATCCAACTCTCTGAAGACGCTAATAATTTAACCATAACTGCGTGTGGCTATTAGCGCTGATCTTTGTGAATTAGACTGTTTTTGTAATGATGCTCATTTGCATAGGAAGGTGGTGATTTTGCGCTAAATGTCTGCATATTACCTGATTTAAATGCGTGCAAATAGCACACTAGCACTGAGATGCTGTTTGCTTGGCAGCGCAGTTAGGGGTGCGTGTCACACTTTGCGGGTGCTTTGAGAATTACACGGTCTCTTTTTGTCTTATTTTCACAGGTTTAAATGTATTATTTACTGAATTTGCTCCATAATGTTTGAATGGGGGTGAAATGATTCAATTGCTGCATTGACACATGGACTAGAAATGAAATCAACCCTGAACACTGGATCACATTCAAATTGAATGTGGGCTGCTAACTCCTCTGTCAGGAGTGAAAGGCTAAAACTGCTAGTTTAGTATCACCACTAGATCTATTACTAGTACTGATGCCACTGACAGTTACATTAATATTGTTACAACTGCCACAATTATTGCTAATGATCAAATGCTAAGAATGGTGAATTATTTTCTATTTTACTATTATCATTTTAGAGCAGATATTCAAGCAAAATGCAACAAATTCAACATGTAAACAAATCTGTTTATTAAGACAGTCTCCCAATTGGAATCACTGTTTAACCCTTGTGTCTCACTTTAAATGGTAGCTCAGATGTAACTGCCAGGAAATTATATATTTACATTATTTTCCACATGATTATGGTGCATTGATTTTGAGCAGTGTCGGATTAAAAACAAACAAACATCAGTCCTGATCATAACTACCATACCAATATTCATTCATTTTCAGAATTTTAAACCTTTAAATGCCAGACTGTTTATGTAATGCTACTGTTGCTTTTTATGAGAAAAAAACAAAACACAGATATTGAATTATGTTCTGTTTGCTAAATGCTAGGGGGATTTTATTTTCACAGTCTGGGATGTCATTTATTTGCAACATTGATTTTGATGCATTATTTTGTGTGTGTGTAGGAATCCAGGAAAATAGCATGTATTTGCCCCAAACACTCTCATGTCCTATGGAAACTTTTTACATTATACCAGTCATTTTTCAAATGTCATTGACTGTCTAAATATTGAATTTTAAACTTTTTGTCATTATGTCCCCAAGCCACTGAAAATATGTGGGTGGGGGCAAGATCCATCTTGGTGAACTTCACGTCTAGCTAGGAGGGTGGCAAAGGACAGGAAGTTGTTGATAACTCAAGTATGTATCCGTCACTGTTGAATGTGTAAATATATGATCGTTATTATTATATTTCTATTATTTTCCAGTAGCAATGACTGACTGTGGTTTATATAACTAACGATCAAAAAGTTTGCTAGCTAATGGCTATTGAGGAAGTTGTTTACCTGGGCAACTAACTACTCAACTACAGCAGTGGATTTTTTTTTATGTTTATTTTTTTTATTTTTTTTAATGATCACTCAGGAATTGCACAAAACCAGTGATTACTTTTAGGGGTTCAACCATCATATGAAATGGTAACGTTTTGAGGGATCTGCTGTGTCCCAATTTCATACAACATACTTATCACATACTGTACACATCACATACTTCATACAGTCTTCATAGTGTTATTTGCTTTGTTTTGTACTAATAACAAAATATGCAATATGTGCAAAAGCAATAATAGCTGTGACTAAAGAATGTCACTAGCTGTGTTTTCATTCTCATATATTAATGCACATTTTGAAGTATTATTACAAAAGTCTTATGAAAAAATTCAATAAAACTTCCTCAATTGCGCAGCAACGTTTTTTAATGGTCGCTTGAGGTGGTTTTTGGCCTCTGTCGAAACATCAACAGCACACAACAAACAAGGTTTTAGTCTGCATACTGACTGTTTTTAGTAGCCTGAACTTCATGGTGTCACTTTCCCAGTTAGAACGCACTGCACAGTCCAAACCTGACAGAGCTGACGGGCAGGTCAAGAGGTCAGGAACATGAACATTCCCAGCATAACCGAAAAAGCCAAGGGGCCTAAGCTTGTGAAGCGTTACCAGCAAATACACAGAACCGGCCCGGGTGTGTGTACTGTAGCTATCCCAGCAAACAGAGCGAGACTGACTGTGCCTGTTTAGAAAGCTTGAAATCTCAGCAGCCATTAATGGTAACATAATGGCCTCTTTGTGCCAGTAAAATACTACTGATTGGACCCCTAGTGCATATTTATTTATTTTACTCCCATACATTAAATATAACAAGCTGATAGCATGTTTGACCTACGCCGCATGGCACACATGTAGTATATTGTCTGAGCGTGACGGAGACTCACCTGTGTTCCTCACAACACAGCGGGTCACCCGGGTCAGAGTTTAGAGTCCAGACATGAAATCTATGGGCTTCCTGGGGCTGTAAATTCACTCTCTAACACATCCAGTTATCTCAAAGGCCAACCATTTAGACCCTCAGGTGTCGTAAATCTTGCGCTCCAGCTCCCCCAGCAAGCCAGACACCAGGATTACAATTCCACATCTATCGCTCACACTAAAGCCCCTAATTCCCTGTTACACAAAGCAGAAACAACCCTCCCTCACAAGTGCTCCAAAAAGTCATGGGATGAAAAAAAAAAGTACTTTAGAAAGTATTTTGTAAAGAGGCCAACAGCCTGCAGTGCTTTGATGAATAGTATCTGCTGCAGCTCAGCTTCACGCATCATCCCAGTGAATCCTACTCAAAGCTGCTCCTGATGTGCCTATTAACACTGTGTTAATTACCAGCAATTAGCTCAGCCCCACACCTGACAAACAACACCCAAGCTTTAAAACGCATTGCTCACTGCTAGTGTAACTTGATATCTCTTAATTGATTTACTTCATTTGACTGATTTGTCATTTGAGTGAATATTAATTTAGTAAATATTGACCCATATCTTTATGTCCCATGTTTTCCCTGTCATTAATGGTTCCTATCATGCTTATTTCAAGTGCAAAAGTTCATTAAAATAAAATACAATCTTTTTTTTGGTGGGTGGGGGGGGGAGGCTGCTTTGTCACACTCCTTGGTGTCACTTTATTTTTTTTTGCATCAAAACCACTATAGTTACCCTTGGCGTCACTTTAGGTTTAGGCAACAAAACAACTATGGTTAGGTTTAGGAAATAAATACATGGTTGGGCTTAAAACTACGTCTTGTTTTGAAGATCGATTCTGGCGTCAATAGGATCGATACAAAAAAAGGATCAGTTTCTCTCTTTTACACCCATTTGTATTTTATCAAAGAGTAGAACTGTCTGTGCAGACAATGATCTGTTGTACCGTTTGCCTCTCACTGCTGTTGTGATGTTGTGTGCGTTCAAACAACAAACGCATTGTGCACGCACAGCAACGCGCGCCCAGACTAGTTACTCCGACAGACACATAATAGCTGAAGAAAGAGGAGCATGTTTGGAGCTATTTCACAGCTGTGAGTGATGGTAGAGTGTAGTTTGTGCTTTTTTAAAAATGATTTGCACTAAAGAAGTTTTAAAACATGAATTATTCCCATCAAATAAATGTTTGCACTTTGTTTATTAAAAAAAAAAAACTTCTTTGATTTTTGCACATTCAATTTACAATAAAAACAACATATTTGTTTTATGTGCCTTTAAAAAGTGTCCTGTTTTTTTAACATGCTTGTGATAAATAATTAATAGTGGAAAACAACATCGTATTGGTAACGATATTGGCGTTTCTGGCCTTGTATAACTTGGTATCGGATCGAAACCAAATTTTGCGGTTTCGCCCACCCTTACTTAAAACTATTATGTGTAATATTATTAACTTTGTCATAACCTTAAGCTAAGTTATCTTAGCTAGCATTAAACGTTTGTTTAGCTAACAGATCAATGCTATTGAGCTAGCAATCAGCAATAACTTTAAGTTAGAACTCATCCACCGCGGAAAGACTGGAGATTCATCTTGGAGCTCCTCCAAGATGCTAACGATAAAGATGCTAACGGTAAAGATGCTAATGGTAAAGTCAGATAATTCACTAACTTTTTGTAGTTTTAGTTGACCCACAAGTCAAAAATAAATCTCTGATCTATTGATGTTGCATCTACTGTTTTATATCGCTGATTGTAATGCTGAATCAGTGGAATACTATTTAACCACATCAAACTACTTCCACCTTTGCTCATTACGAGTAAGACTCACACGGCCACTGGAGGTATGCTTGTTGTTAAAAACTCAAAGTAGGTTGTTTAAGGCATTTGTACAAATGGCTGATTTTGTTCTTGGTCAGTCCTTTTACCATTTTGTTGTTAATATCAACAACATCCCTGAGTGGAGATTAAGTGTTCCCTTGGTAGCGGTGCTGTGCATATGCTAGTACTTCACCAGCTCTCATGGCTGGATTTAAATAAGCTGAACTAATAATAGTATTATTTTGTTTCCAGTGGTACTGACGCCTAGAATGGATTTTTAGTCAATTATCCTCCTTCATCTCGTAGTTTTGTTCAAAGCAGATGGTAACTTTTTAGGCTGAGATGGCCACATTTGCACATATCCAGTGCCAACGCTGTTTTTTTTCCTCATGTTTTAGACATCCGTTTTAAACCATCCTTTGCCCACACAATGAACACACCACATGCGCTTATACTGAATTTCCAATCACCCCACTAAAGAGATATCTAACCAGAGAAAAATAAGCCTCTGAACTTGACTTTCAGACTCATTCATGCACATAAACTGCAAGAGACTTTTACACAACCATTTCATTACTGCACCTGTTACAGGATAATTACAGACACACACACATGCACTCCTGCACACATTAGAACACCAGCCACACACTCACGGATAGCCACAGAAACAGATTTTTTTTATTCAGAAGGTAGCAGTAGAAGGAGGTTGCGAGGGAAACCATTGTTGAATGGCGTGCAGCGTTAGCGTGTTAGCGCTGGCTGCCTTGCCTCTAGGTATGGCTGGGATTTGAGATTTCGCCGGCGAGGTGCAAGCGGCTGAGAAGATAAGGCTGTAGAAAGCGACGCTCAGTGCTGGGGAATAGCAGGGATCAAGCTGAAGGGAGAAAACAGTCGGTGAGCTTGATCCTATTCTGCCTGTCCAGATGTGTGTGTGTGTGCGTGTTTTTTTTTCTTTTCCCTCCACTTCTTTCAGCTTCATATGAATGTCTGTGTTCGCTGTAGCCCCAGCACCAGATAGCCTTCCTTCACTAAAGCCCAAGAAATAATTAGACAAACCTCGGGGGATTTGGAGAAGTGCAAAGAATAAATTGTTGGTTTTTGGAGTAAGATCGAAGAGGTGGATTATGTTTGCCAAGATGCACACGCAAACATACACAGACTGTAAAGGCGGAGAGCGGGCAGCAGAAACGTTTAAAGCTCCCCTGCAGACATGTTTTAAAGTACGTGAAATACTGTATGATTCATATTTTGTTTTGCACGGTTTTCAATTCAATTCAATTTACTTTTAAATGACCGTCAAATCATAACAGAAGTTATCCCAAGACGCTTTTCATATAGAGCAGGTGTAGACCATACTTTAAGATTTAGAGAGCCAACAAGAGATCCCCAATGAGCATGCATTATTTTCCCATATAAAAATAAAAGAAAAAACATTGAAAATGGTCTGGAAGTACACGTACTCTTTCTCCCTCACTGAGAAATCTGGATCTGGCCTCGCCCCACCCACCTCCTCTCCTTGCCCAAGGTTGAGCCATGGATGCATTGAGAGATCTGGATACAGTGTTGGAGGCAGGCCCCCGTTCATTCCTATGAAAGTTGCTCAGTGGCGCATGATGCCAAAATGGCTCGACTTCCAACTGGAAAAGTACCCGGATCTTCCGGCGATCTTCCGCGTCCAGTGGGCCCATTGAGCAGGCGCAATAGGGACCGCTCAGTCACATGGCTCGGTGACGAGGTCACAACGTCACGCTGTTGTCACGGCTCGCGAACTCCACCTCCCAGCCCTCGCTCCAGCCTCGGTCTGGGTCTCAGTCACATGAAGGGAAATGAAATTGTCCAATAATTTAATTTGACCCCAATGAAATGATTGGACGGGTTTATCACAGACCTGCATCAGCCACTGATACCGGATTTTCTTTTTATCTTTGTTTTTGTCAGAGCATTTGATTCACTGATTGCAAATATAATAAAAATATGTATTTGAACAGCCCTATCAACCCTACCTTTTACACATTCTAATGCGTGCAGTTAACTTGCTGTATTTGTGCAATGTCAGCAAAATGGGAAGAATAAAGAAGAAATTGTCGATTGTGTTTGAAAACTTTTTATAACATTTAAAATTTAGCAGGAAACATGAGATACAGAACAAGAACAAGAGAGCGAGGCTGAGGTCATCAACTGAGCAGACAAATACAAAGGTACAATTTATTAAACAGGGATTTCTGCGTAGATGACCATTATTATTAAAAGAAAAAACAGACACTGTTTAATGCTCTTTTTTTAAAACTGATTTTCCTTATTTCTCCTGAGACTAACAATCCAATTTCCTCCAGTAGAAGCCTATAAGTCATCTTTTTTTCCATGGAGCATAGCAGTATGAAAAAGTCAAGTAGAATGTAAAGATCTTTCAGGCCGTAGATAACATTTTATACATACCTTTAAGTATATTTAGGCATTATTTCCCAATGAAACATCATCACAAACCCAGTTTGTCATATTGAATATTGTATTTTGACTTTGTAGTGCAAGCAGCCTTTTCATAATGTGATATATTGACTCCAGAAATAATTGAGGTTATTAAATTACCATCCAATTTCCCCCTAATTACATGAAAACAGATCATGTGTGTGAGGGAGTCGCGGGTTATTACAGCGGGCTGCTGCACTTTCATACAGACATTAAAGGTCACAGTCATTACAGATCGCACAGATACCAGCCTGGATATGGGAAGAGTCAACACATGACAGTCTAATGATATTAACATCTCATGACGACGGGTATGAATGCTGAATTCAGGATCGAAAATTTAATTTATACATTTTTCACATTGATCCGCCAAGGCACATTTGCACATTTGGATGTGCAAACACAAAATGCCCGCATAAAGATGCAGACTCTGTAACACACATACACACACGCACACACAAACATACACACATAGAGAGAGAGAGAGTTTGGCACAACACAATATCCCATTTCATGGCTTGGCTGGGAAAAGCCTCCAAAACAGGCAATGTGTGAAAACTCAGCCTTTTCCACCTCACAAGCGTATCTGCTTGTGCATGTACTCTGAAATGTTTAACACCCCATGCAACAATGTAAATTGGACACCCTTTGGAGGTGGCAGAGGCAAGGGAGAGAATGTAGAGCGATGGATTTGAAGTGTGTGTGTGTGTGTCTGAGAGACCGAGAGGATGGGGTCAGGGATAGAGAACAGCAACAGGGTATTTACATACCAAAGGCAGCGACTGTAGTTCCAGTAAACAGTTCCTTTCTGTCTCCCTCGAGCCCTGTGGAGAAGACCCTGCGATTGTCGTCTTTTTTTTCTTTTTTCCGCAGACACCTCACCTAATTGAGAGCCCCTTTTGGAAGGTTGAGGCCCGGCCATCCGGGAAGTGGCAACAGAATGTGAGCTTTCCTCCGAGGGGTATCCAAGCACCCTGAGGAGCCCCCCTGACAAGCCTGTAAGCCTCTCCTCAGACCCTGGCTGTCTGAATCTACCAATTACCACTTCCACCGTCTGCCCCTTCTCCCTTTTTTTTTCATTTCCCTCCATTTATCCTCTTCATTCTATCCTCTCGCTACATCCTCTTTCTTCTTCACATCACCTTCTATTTCTGCATATGCCACCCGCTTCCCGATTCTCCCTTTTCCCCTCCCGTTTCTCTTTCATTTTGTATCTCCCCTCCATATCCTCCCAATTTTCTTCCTCATTTTCTCTCATTGCCTCTGTTGTTTTCACCACACAGCTATCCGCCTGTTGTTGTGTGTGGGCGGCGGAGCCCCATCTGCACCCCATTAGGCTCGGAGATGGGGGCTTTTTGTGGCAACGCTAGGCGGGGACCGGTATGGCAATGACCTCCGTCAGTAGGGATTAAGGGGACGGAGCGCTGTAAACAGCTCCTGAAAAGAAAAGGACTCCACTTAGCTCACATCAGCGCCGGTGATTCAGCACTTAGAGTCAGACGGGTACATTGGCTTTATCAAAAATCAGATATTGGTCAGTCAGTGTCATCCACCGCGGAAAGAGTGGAGATTCATCTTGGAGCTCCTCCACCAGCCAGGGGAATCAATCTGGTGTAGTGTGGGTGGATTTTACTCAGCAGCTTCAGGAGTGGCAGACTGCAAAAGCTGCCATGAAACCTGCCTCAGTCCGCCTTCAAGGACTACATCTACTTTGTGGGAGTTCTAAAAGACCCAGCCAAAAACCTGAGGCTAATATATAAACGCATTACTTATATTCCAATTTGTTTGCCATGTTATTTTATAATTTCTCTATTAAGTAAGATTGATCACAGCACAGACCAATATGCTGTGCATGCTGATTGTTTTTTGGACTTGACAACTTAACAAATCAATGAAAACTTAATAAACTCTTTATTAAATACTAAAAGGAGACTTTACGGGGCTCGGAGAGTTTGTCATTCACTGGCAAGGTTGCCCACGTGGTTTTGAGGACACTTTGTGGTGATTAGTTGTTCCTGTAAAGTCAATGTCTCAGGAAGAATTATGGCATCTTGATTTTTTTTGCCTTGAGCCTGGCCTCCATGTGCTGAGAAAGTGGTGGAATGAGAGGAAGATGAAATCAGAAGGCAGGAAAGAGAGAAATTGAGAAATATTCTGATCAGATATTGTTTTTTTCAAGGCCAGCGCTGATATTTTCTGTTGACTTTAATACTCTTAAATCCAGCCCTTTTATATCAAAAACATAATGAAAAGTCTGAAGCCCTGCTGGGAGCCTCAAGAGGATGCATCATTCCAAAAAACAGGTGAAGAACTCGGGCGGTGGGTAGTCCAGAGGTTAGAGAAGTGGACTAGTAGCCGAAGGTTGCCGGTTTAAATCCCATGCCAGATGGCACCAAAATCTGGCAATATGACAACTGGCAACCAGAGAGTTGTCCAGATCAGATGCAAGCTCCCACCATGGTGCCCTCAGCCGTCTCCAGCTTAATGGCCGTGTGTTTGTGAATGGGGTGTTTGGATGGGTTTAATCTGTGGTTTCCAAACTGGGGGATTCCCCATTGGGATGAGTAAAGTAGTATTATTTTCTGTTCTATTCTAATTTATAAACAAGGGTTTTTAGATACATCAGCTTTAAATTGTGGATTTATTTTCTATCATTTTTTACATTAATGAAACACAAAGAGGTCAACAGCGAGTCACTCCTAACAAAAACAAGGCAATAACAAAATATTCTTTACAGTGACATCACATACAGGAAACTATATATATATATATATATATATATATATATATATATATACTGTATATCGCAACCCCCCATCAGTCTGCAACAGCCCCGCCATCTCATCCTGCCCAAGTCCCTGGACATGGCTGTTGACTCTCTGAACTCTGTAAACGTCATTAGTCTATTCCCGTACTGTCTTACCTCTTCCTTTATCAGCTCCTCCGGCGCCGCCAGCTCCACGTCAGCCTGCGACGGCCGCGCTGCCTCATCCTGCCTGGGCAAGAGACACACGTCAACTTGACATAATGAGTGTCAAGCTGCTGCAGTTGTGAAGGCTTCCATATAAAACAGGCACAGGTGTTTTGACATGGAATTCATCACCGGTGTGTGTCACCCTTTAATGTGTTAGATACCTTGGTTGTGTCCAAATGCATCCACTCATTCACTCATTCACCACTCCCTATTTAACAGATTTTACTAAATAATGAGGACAAATTTTTGATTTTGCACCGTGACTGATCAACATCCCTTTGCATCGTCACTGACAGCTGTGGAGCTGGACAACAGTATTTTCTTGCATCCATAAAATGTGACGAATTGCATTGTTGGATTACTACTTTTTTCGTCCCATTGTGGATTTTTGAAGGCACTATATAGCAGATAAATTATACTCTGACACAACTGTGTATCAGCCAATGAAAACAATGTCACCTTAAGGTGGCACTTTCAATTGTCAAATTATTAGAAAAAAATAGAAAATAGAAATTGTGTAACAATCCAGCCTATAGTCATGGATATAGCCAAAGATCAACCAATCAAATGGGCCTAGCCACGCATTCTATGGTGGTGTCGAGTCTCCCCTAATACTGAGAAAATGCAAATATGCGACCTCGCCTCCAATAGAACATAAGCTTTTAAATATGTCCTTTTACGAAACCTGTCAATGGATATGTTTAGTTATTTCCTAATTTATTTCCGTTTGTTAAAGAAAACATACAGACATTTAAGGGCTTACTGAATGAACAAATTAATTAATCATCTTTCGTTACATTGCGCTTTTTAAAGCTGAGCCACCTCTCAGACACGCTGCAAACACACACTAAAACAATATAAGTGTGCTGTAAAAAGCCTCCTTTAAGTAAATGCATTTATTCGTTGATAAACCTTACAGTGAAGATGTCAGTAATTAATAAAACAAAAATGGAAAAACAGGAATAGGCATGCTTTTAAATATTAATTACTATTTACAGACTGTGTGGGCTGAAATGCACAAGAAGCTTAATTCTCCTTCACTACATGTTTACAGTCAGACAGGCAAACCCATTCAAATATGTATTAATTAAGATCAGTGAATATTGTCATTTGAATGTACCAGAGAAACCAAATTTGGGCTTTTACAACATTTTTTTTCTCCAGGTGGGCGTGCCCACGAACCCCCCAGAGACAGTAAGTTACTAGATACCTAAATAGGTAACATTGGCTTAGTAGATAAGGCAGTCACTAACATTCCAGGTAACTGGATAGCATGATAACACTAAAAGCATATACAATTAGTAATACAAAAAGAATATTCAATCAATCAAACAGATTATCATCAAGGTCAGTCATTGTTCGTCTGGTAAAATAATGCTACTAATGGAAAATGCATAATTGTAATTGGTACATGAGTTTAAAGTCAGTAAACGGTAAGCAATTGACCAGTCCTCAAAACTATGTTCTAAATATATATAAATACATATATATATATATATATATATATCCAATCAATCAAACAAATGTATTTGATTTGCCTTATCCGGGGGTGGTTACGCCCTTGATCAAAAGACACTGCCATCCTTAGTCCCAGCTGCCACTATCAGACAAATTCAATCTATACTCCACCATCTTGCCGTGCAGGAAGTGCTGTGAATCCGGTTCATCTATCAAGCTGGGACTTCCCTCCTCAGTTACACCCCTCAGCTGCATCCTGCACCTGATCAACAACAGCTAACTGGCTAGCTCATTAGTTGGTGGCAGCCATCCTGTTTATGAACAAAAGTGACTGCCCAGCAGGATCTGCACACTGAACATTGATTGGATATCTCTTTAGTGCGTTTGTTTGGAAATGGGTTACTGTTTTTGCCAGTACACCACTAGTCCCCATACACCCCACCATGATCACTACTCCCTGGTCACTACCCATTACTGTGATTGTAGGTTTTTCTTTTCTTTCATTGTGATAATTTCATTTATCAGTACAGTCAGTGGGGCCAGACAATCTACTGAGGCACTGTTACAGTTGGCTACAGACATCGAGAGTAAAAGCACGACAAAAAAAAAAACGTCCACTGAGAAAGTAAAATTTTGCAATAAAATGTTACATTTGAACTAAGTCCAATGGGACATTTTTTGGACTATTGGGGTTTGGGAATAATGGGCCGTCGCAACAATGGCATGACACCCTGGGGGGTCCTGACTGCAAAGTGGACTAGGGAACCAAAGACACTAATGTGATTAAATTGTGGACTGGAACTATATGATTTTAACACCTTCCAGTGAATCAGAAGCAAGTTTTCTTTTTTTTATGAGCATGGTATAAGAGATGATTAATAAAAGCCGAATGCCGCCCCTATACTGACTCATAATACACTGCCTCTCCTCTCCTGTAGCCTACTGCCTCCTCCTTTTCTTCTCTCCTCCCTCACAGCTCAGGTCGGCGCTGTGATGTTGGAGGTGTGCCACCATCTGATAGCCATCGTGTACTAATGACTTTTGAGTGTTTGGCTGATGTTATCATAATTGTCACCTTCTGTTCAGCCACTGGCCTCCACCACTCAGAGAGCCGTGAAACAGCAGCACTCTTAGAGGTTGTGTCTCAGACTGTCACTGGTTTGTCAAAGCATGTACAGTGATGCAGACAGACAGGCGGCGTCGGCGTTATGGGCGGACCTTGGGGGGGGTCCAGGCCCATCCAAAAAGGTCACTGTGCCCCTCAGCTGAATTCTCTCCCTGACGAAAAACCTAAACTGAAATACATTTACAGCTATAAGTAAGATTAAGTCATATCGTGGAAGAATTAACACTGTAATACCAAAATAAAGCACAACACAGTGATAGTTAGCATTTAGGAAACAATTTCTTATTGTATTAGCCAATCAAAAACAACGACCATATCCACACTGTATGGACAGCCAGTCAATTATATTACAGGGTTGAACTTGTAGTAACGTTGCCTAGAGACGTCAGGTAGGTGGCACTAATGTGGACATTTTCTCGGCGGTACACAAAATTAACTCGCTAACAGCGATGCAGTTGTGAAAGGAATTGGGATCGCGGTGGAACAAGGGATCCTACTGGAAAATAAAATGTCTCCGTAATTGTTTGTTTTGTCGACAAAGAAACATTGGAAATACCAGAACGACTGCTTGTGATGGACACCGCAGACTCAGGCCTTGGATTACGAACTTGGGGGGGACGGAGTTGCGCTTTAGTGAGCGCAACACCGTGCTGGCCACTGTATTTAAAGGGCTGGATCCAGACGGAGACATTTTTGGATGCAACGGCAATAAAGCCATCATGTACTTGACACATGCTGCAGTTGTGGAATCACAGGCACTGCAACAGGGGGCACAATGACACTTTTTGTTACCCCCAATTTCAGGTGTTATTGTGATGACGTAGCAACATCTAAGCCACATATTAAGGTCTTAGAACGTTGGCGATAGTGTCTATATAGCGTAACATGTTGGACCTTTATCCGATCATAATCAACCATTGTATAATAATAATAATACTACCATAATATTTTACAATAAAAGTATGATAAAAGTAATTAACATCAATAACTTAAGAGCTAAGCAAGATACAATCATATAAATAGTTCCAACAATACACCATCAGTTAAGAAACAGCCGTAAGATAAAAGTGAGTATCAAGAAGAGATTTAAAGGAAGATACTGCCTGCCTTTAGGCAGGGAGTTCCACAGCCGAGGGGCCCGGACAGCAAAAGCCAGGTCACCTTTGTTGACAAGTTTGGATTTTGGAACCACAGCGGCTCTGGGAGACAGACCTTCAATTAGCAGTTAGCTGTAGCAACTTGTATTCAGCCAGCACAAACCCCAGCGGCGCGAGTCACAGCGGGCTGGTGGGGCGCTTGGTCTAACCTGTGTAACGGCAGCAACAGAAAGTGTGCTGATCCGGCGAAGAGTCACCCCCACCCCCAGGATCAGACCCCATGGTGCTGGGGTTGGCACCACTGGCTGAATTTAAGTTGTTACGGCTAACCATTAACTAAAGATCTGTCTCCCTCCTCCTGGCAAAGTGGTGGCAGGGATCATGATTCAAAAATATAAGTTGCTTTCCCGTTTTTGTCACTTTGGATTTAATCCAATAAACTCATTATCTAAACACACACAGACCTGAAAGCCCTCAGTTAGCAGCACAGTTAACACCAAGACGGCTAATGTAAACTACAGGCCGACGACTCTCAGCAGTTTGGTCGATTGGCGTATTGTTGCCCTGCTGTTGGTCAGTAGTTAACTGATGACTGTACATTTAGATTGTATGGACGCAGTAGTAGAAGTGAAATGCTGCTCCCTAGGGGAAAACCTCAATAAGAAGAAATCTGAAGCAGAAGGTGTGACTCTAGCCTGTCAATCATTCATGGCCAATTACCAATTCAGCTACCACTATCAGACAGGTGGCTGTTTGGTGAAACCTGCTGGCTGCAGGAGGCAGCATCTGGAAACATCTGGTGATTTGAGGGTGAGTATGATTATAGCCGACTATTTTCCAAAGCATAGCAGAGATTCAAGATTTATGTTGCTTTTTTTTTAATCTACCTCAACTGCACAAACAACCAGGCCTTTATGTCAGACAAAGAGATGGCCCTTTGATTCTAATTCCCCCTGTTCTCTAAGCATATTTCATATTTTAGTTAGAAGCTTTTTTATCATCTGACATGCTCCTGTTTCAATATGCTGTTACAACAAACACATCCTCCACGTTTACCTGTTGTCTTGATATGTTGAATGTAGCGTGCATTTCAACACTACAACAACAGTCATGTCACACTCATACACTTTGCCAATTTTTGAATGCCGTTTTGTTACAGAGGGCTCGCCACTGGGCGCTCCAGACAGATGGAGCTTCCATATTTGGAAAGAGGGAAAGAACTATGAAAAAGAAAACTCAGGTTTAGATATGTAAAATCAGTGGTGTAAGAAGTACTCAGATCCTTTTCTGGAGTAAAATTACTAATACCACACTGTGAAAATAATCCACTACAAGTAAAAGTATTGCATTCAAAATATTAAGTACTTAAGCAAAATAGGTTTTGTAACCATCATCAGCTAAATGTACTTAAGTAGTCATTATGCAGCAAAATGTTCCTTACTATGATGTTTCTGGATTCATATTTAACTACTGCTGCATTATGTTGGACTTTACTGCTTTCCATGTTTAAGGTCATGCTAATTTTAACTCCTTTATATACTGTTGGGTAGTTTAATCTACAGCAATGCATCATATTCAATAAAATCATCATGTATTTGTAGGGTCACTGTCTTGTGAGAACCACGTATCTCTAAAAAGTCAACTTCTCATGAGCTCAGGAGAACCACCCTTTTTTCAGCTTTGTGACGGTGCATGTTCCAGACGATCCAGGAGGTCTTTTAAAGAGTTAATTGAGCTTAACAAGTAGGAGAGTTTCTCAAAACACAAAGGAACACTTTGTCCTGAATGTTTTTTCTTTAGTTTTCACTTGACAGGAAGGGGATGGAAAAAGTGTAATGAAATGGTCATGGTTATGTTTAGGCAACAAAACCACTTAGTTAGGTTTAGGAACAACATCATGGCTGGGCTTAAAATATGTACATAAAGTAAGTAAAATATGTACGTAAACAACATGACAAAAGAATGGAAAATATGTCACAGACGTCACAAGCGTAACATCAGAATAACTCACGTTCTATTCTCACGTTTTATTCTACGTCACTAGCTCTGAGCGTGGCACATTCATGCAGATGCGGTTACATTGCAATCAGTACAGACTACATTGCCTGAAATTACACACCAAAATCAAGAAAGGTGTTTATTGTTGCATGCAAAATGACTTACAAATTCCTTGTGTCATTCATACGCCATTTGCTATGACCGGGCTGGAGATGAAGTATGAAGCTCCATATAATGGAAGTACTCAAGTAAAATACATGTACCTTGAATATGAGTAAACATGAGTAATTGTATTTAGTTACATTCCACCACTACATTCCGTAAAATTAAACTCAGCAATTGCTCTAGGGGATGCATCACAGCTGTAGGTTACTGTGTTGTCTTGTTCATTTAGTACAGTTTGGAAATCTTATCAAAATCCACATAAGTGTTTATGATGTTAGTCAAACTTTAACTGGTTTATGAGTTTTATATTTCGGCAGCTGGCAGTACCAAATGTTTATTGTCTTGCAGTCATATCTGCCTCTCACTTTGTGTGAGTGTCCACAAGTGATGCCATATGTCCGGTAGCTGTGGCATTTTATCAACCTGCTCAGTATGCAAGGCAGCTCTCCCAGAGCAACACAGCCCAGTGGATCCTATAATTCACCTGGCTGTGCTTTTAGAGACCTGGGAAAATACATCCATTTACAGACTAAAAGGCAATGGCTGCATTTCCATTTAGATTTATGGCTCATTCTCATTGATCAACATAGTTTACTACTGCACTCTGGAAAATAGAGGCATGGAGAAAGCAAAAAAAAAAAAAAAAGAGGAAGAGGAGAGTTTGTTAAAGTAAACAGTGAGGCAGAAGCTGAGACACAATGTGAGAGAATTAGAGGAAACAAGAAAGAACAAAACAGTGGTTTTGTGAAGAAAAGTGTGAGTTGTTTAGTGAGAAATGGCGAGGCTCTGTGTGGTTTTACAGATGCTTTGCAGTGTTCCTGACATAATGGTGCTGTAAATCCGTCGGCTCGTTCCATAGCACTCTTATCTTCGCCAATTGATTGGGCCCACTACGGTTGCATGAAAGAGGCATAATGATGTATGGTGTCATCACAGTGACTGATGTGTTGTCCTTCACAACAAACAATCAACACTAGAAGCCAATATGGGTTGTTCCATGCGTGGTGATGTAAATCCAAAATGGCACTTAATGCTCAACAAGCGCAGTAAAAGTTCCCCTTCTGCAAGGCTCCGCCAGCTATTTACAGCTCAGGAGTGAACAGAATTAGACCAGACAACTCTTACATATGACTGCATGGTACCGTGTAGCCAGGGGACAACCGCCGGTTCTGAAAAGTGAAGCTGATGTGGAAGGGTCTTAAACCTGCATTCTTCCTAATGGCCATCAGGGGGCGACTCCGATCCCATTGTATAGAAGTCTATGAGAAAATGAACCTACTTCTCAATTGATTCATGACCTCAGTAAACATTGTAAACTTGAGCTTATGGTCTCAATCGCTAGTTTCAAATCTTCTTCAATACAGCATGATGTTCATTTAATAAATTGTGGTCCAATTTAGAGACAAATAGACCATAAAGCACAGGATGCTTTAGGGCGGGGCTACCTTGTGATTGACAGGTCGCTACCACTGCTTTGTCCCATCTGGTTGTTGTCCGTTGACCTCTTTAACCTCAGTGTCAGTTGAAATATGGTACTGCGTCATCATCCACAGAACAACACAGGATATCAGCAAGCTACAAAGTATTACAAACTGTCTCAAAATAGCATTGCTGGCAGCATAACTACAATGGAAATAGGAGGGAGGGTAATGGACATTTTGTAGTAAGGAGGGCAGAGCAGGGCGACATAGTGTGGCATGAAAAATACTCCATTTCCTCACCGCCATTTCTGCAAAACACTTTTCGGTGTGGTCCGCCCTGAATTCTGACGATGTCAGCTGAACTATTCCTGAACTAGACTGGGGCACCATTTCTACTACTGCCATCCAATGTAATTACAACTTTGGCTGACACCACTGTTAATATGTGAGCAGTTATATGGATACTCAAAGCATTGTCCCAAACCGGCAAATCCAATTTCAGTCTTTCCATTTTACACCGGTTCTCTATTCTCTTAAAGGTCAGCACTGTTAAGATGGGATGGCTTCCGATTGGTCAGCGATGTGAATTTGCAAGTCAAAGTTCACCCAAAGTAGAACTCTAAGCAAAAGCACTGCCCAAATATACTTCACCATCACAAGGAAATCTACCAATTGCATCAATTCCATTGGAATGAAATGATTTCTATGCACAATTTCATTGTCATAAATGATGGTGTGACCAGGCCCATCTGATCCAGATTACTGTGGCAATAACGTCCAGCGAAATTCTTCCATCTCCTCTTATCCCATGTGCTCCCAGTTCAGCTGGGAGCTAGATATAATCACTCCACCATGTCCTGGGTCTGCCTGGGTGTCTCCTCCCTGTTTGTTCATCCTACCAGATGCCTGTATTACAACAACTGATCCCTTTCAGTACAGAAAAGCAGCAAACACCTGAATCAATGGGTTTGTCAATCCGTCACTAAGAGGTTGTTTGTTTCCTTGCCGATACACCACATTATCTCAATCTTTCAGTTACTTAGCACAGCATTTGACCTAAAGGGAAAGAAGACGAGGTAAATTAAGACTATACTAATCCCGTCGTTAGGCCCAGTTCAGTCAGAGGAAAACTCATGAGTTGAGATGAGATGAGGTGTGAACAACTGCCATGGAAATGTATGCAGGGTTACATATTGTTTTTTTTTTCCTGGGGCCCTGGAGCGTTGATTGCCTGTTGCCCTTTTATCCCTTCAAGCTCTGCAACAAAAAATAATATGAAAACGCATCTAGCTGGCAAGCAGTCTAATATCGTTTATTTGGTCTCAGAACCCAAGATACCGGAACTCCTCTGCTTAGAACAGCTGTTCCCACCTCACCTGGACTGAGCAATCCAGCCATCATTAAATCATCCACAAACAGCAGATCGGCTGCATCCTTGTCATAGTCTACTGACACACTTGTGCATGTTTATGTAAGATCTAGACAAAACAGGCTGTAAATACAAATAAAAGAGGTAATCTTAGCACTCAGATACAGTTTTTTGGACTGTTGGGTCAGCTAAGCTTGGCACCGCTGTGCGAAAAGAGTTTTCCTGTTAGATAGTTTTCCATTAAGAAACGCTGTAACTAACCCAGCAGTTGGCTCTGGTTCCACAGTGATTTATTGGGTTGTAGTCTCTGTGGGCTCAGTTCCATAAAGGTGCATTAGGGTGCATTGGACCCTCAGATAAATTAATGCACCCTTGCTTTTTCCCATCCCTGCTCACTGTGGGTTGACTGCAGTCCTGGTCATTTGATTTCAGATTGTTTCACAGTGCCTGTATTAGTATTTAGATGGCTCATGTCATTTTCAAGAGTATCCTCTGACAACAACACTCCTTCATAAAGTAGTGATTCGTCACTATTGAATAACTGTTCATAACTTTATTTTAAAATGACCTACCTTACCATGCATTTTTCATATTTTATGCACAACAAAGCATTGTGAGGGTCAGTTATGGGGCATTTTTTTGCTAAATATAGACCTCATTTATCTTTCAGGTTAGGCTGGCAATAGCCATATTGTCCAAATAGATATTGGACCTCATACAACTGGTACAGTTACTAAGGCCAAAGATCCACTAGGGATAATGGTGCATATATCCATGCAAGACCATTTGGTGCAATGTGTTTTGTTCGGTATGTGACTTTCTTTCATTTGGTACACACTGTAAAGCAAGTTATTACTATTGAATTAGCCTAATAAACTCTAAAGTGCAGGTTCCACTTGGAAAGCTTTGGCAGTGGGACAGTTGGGTTTTAGATGAACATAGCAGAGTATCATTAGACCTACCCTATGGGACCTTTATGGTTTCCCAGTAAGTTACAATAATTCTGGATAGAGTGGTGGATCAGACAAAAACTGTGTTTGTGCTAACACAAACATGATAACCCATCTGTGGTAGCATCACCCGAATGTGTCTATTACATGGCTCGAGCCTCGCTATAATGTTCCCTCATGTGTGTATTATGCCTTCCCTGTGACGAGCACAAGTTGAGCTGTCCAGTAATTATCCACTACCCTGAATATACAGTATGACAGTTACCGGAATTATCCACTGCCCTGGCAGCTGCTCTCCTCACTCACATCACAATGTGGCAACAGAAAGCCATATAATGGTGTAAAATAAATATAAATTATGATTATATTGCAATGTTGAACTTTGGTCAGCTGATCCTCAAAACACAAGGATTCATAACTGGGTTTTACTCTGAGGGATAACACAAGTCCACTGCAGATTTTCTAGTAATCTGGCCAGAATATCGATACGGATACTGATCATTCCTTAAATTGGTATGTGATTTTTTTTTTTTTTTCAAATAATGGTAATTTTTAGAAGAAAAAAAAAAAATTCTATTACTTTATTTTACATTGTATTTGTTATATTTTGGCCCTATATTTTTTATATACTATTTTATGTCTTAGATTCTAATTTTGCTTTCATTTGTGTGATCTTCCTTTTTTTATATCCTGCACATTTAATGAGCATTGTTTAAGGGAGTATGAGATCCAATGACTGCTTCTCTGTAATGTTGTGCACATGATTATGAAGAACTTGAAACTCATGTAACGTTAGCCTCACGACAAAATTTTAAATGAGATTGTGATCATGACTAACCATTTAGCTTCATTCCAGACGGCCATGTTGTTGTGAATTTATCCATGTATTGGATTAATCAGATAAGACAAAGATGAAAAATGAGAAGAGCCTTCTGTGTTTGCCTTCTTGACTTTACTCGTCGGCCTGCTTTCCTCACTTCTCTTTTCATGCGCTGATTCGCTGAAGCCGAACAGCCAATCAGAGTGACTTTTCTCACCGACGAGCTGTTTCAACATACTAAATCTGCCGAAAAGCTTCCCACACAGGCAGACTAGAGCCAACGGTGCGGGACCACACCACAAAAACATGGGCGGCAGACGCTCACCGACGGCCCCAAACTGACCGATTGCCGACCGTCGGCCTGGTGTGTCGGGGCCTTTAGGATCTTGTCCTAGACTGACTGCCCAGATTTACCATCCATCCCTCTCAGACTTTAAATGCTGCCTTAGTGGTTATATAAGTTCAGGTTGTGTTGGGTCTGACTCCACTTGTCAGATGCCATAGGCTAAATTTGTTCCTTTTACAAAGACATAAAAGAAAAAAATACTTTTTTGTACATTGTATATACAGGTCACAACTTGCAAAGACAATTAAGTCAATGCACCAAAACTTTTAATTGGGTTAATCAATTCTGGATAGTATTTTTATATTTTCAAATCTAACAAAGGCCATTAAGATGAGGAGAATGATGTATCTGAGTTTATGACATCTGGGGTTGCCAGATCTCAACTGTCCTCACCTCCCTCTTCTATTTTTTTTTTTCTTTTTCCTTTCATGAATAATCTATATGAACTCTGAGTTGAGGCCTGCAGGCACGAGGTCTGGTCATGTCCTTGGAGGGAAAGACAGCTTTGGCAGAAGACCTTAATGCGTTGGCTTTTCTGCTCTGCTGGAAGACAACAGGCGAACAATAGCTCCATCAAAGTTTGTACCCTTGACCCTGTTACGAATGGCTGGAGGGGATGAAAGAGTGTCTTGTGTGTGCGCGTATGCAAGAATGTGTCTTACTGTGTTAGATTTGACAGATGTGGGTCTTTGAAAGCTGATACATACTGTATATTTTTAGACTTGTGCTGCCAGAGTAAAATCTTTAACCAATCAAACACATCGACAGTGAATGTTAGGGTTGACATCATTATCAGAGTCCAATGAAATGGGCCTCTTTGTAGAAAACCATTCTGCACAAACATTTAACCATCATACAGGGAGGAATTAATTGCAAACGACAATTCATCAGACAAGAATGCAATGCAATAACTGCTACTGTAAGAAAGGTCATTTTAATTATGAGGAAGGCATCGACTGAATGTGGTAGAAGCAGAACTTCAATAAAAGAAGGCGTCCTTTTTAACTGTAAAGCAGTCACCTGTGTCAATAGCTCTGCTCTGCTTAAGTATGTACTTAAGTGCTTATACGGGCAGCTGTGGCTCAGGAGATAGAGCGGGTCATCCTTTAATTACAAGGTTGGCGGTTCGATACCGGGTTCCTTCTGTCCTTGAGCGAGACGCTGAACCCCAAGTTGCTTTTGATGGGCAGGCCAGTGTCTTACATGGCAGCTCTGACACCATCAGTGTATGAATGTGTGTGTGTGTGAATTAAATATATAAATGCAGTCCATTTACCATTTATTTATGTGTATAGTATATATTTCTGTGTACCTTAATTAATGAATTAATAATAATAAATTGGATTTATATAGCACCTTTCAGAAACCCAAGGACGCTTTACAAAGGGGTCACACGAAATCATACTAATAAATAACACAGGAGAAACTATAGCTAAGTAATTAAACGAGTGATGTGTAGGAAGAGTCAGCTGAGATCATAGGCCTTGATGAACAGGTGGTGTTTGAGGTGTTTTTTTTGAAAATGTCCAGGGATGAAGCATTTCTTATATCAGGAGGGAGAGAGTTCCAGAGGGCAGGGGGGCCGCGACGCTGAAGGCTCTGTCGCCGAATCTTCTCAGCTGGGTGTGGGGGGTGGAGAGCAGACCAGTGTCAGAGGATCGTAGTTTCCGGGATGGAGTGTAGGGGTGGAGAAGGTCGGTTAGGTACCTAGAGGCATGAAGGGATTTGTATGTGAGGATGAGGAGTTTATAGGTGATGCGGGACTTGATTGGAAGCCAGTGAAGGTGGATGAGTGTAGGGGTGATGTGCTGCCATGCAGGGCCTAGTACAGGTGAGAACCCTGACAGCTGAGTTCTGGACATACTGGAGCCTCTCCATGGCTCTGCTGGGTACCCCGGACAGGACTCCATTACAGTAGTCCAGACGGGAGGTGATGAAGGCGTGAATGAGGGACCAGTGTGTAACAATTAGGCGTATCTTTTGGTAGAAATGTAATATAATATTAATAAGTATGTTTCCTTTAGTATATAATCACCTGGAAATAAGAACGGTCATGTTTTTGTTACCTTAGAATGAGCCGTATGTATCTACATAGCTGGGAGCTGGCCGTGTAGCACCGCCGTGTTTCTACAGTAGTCCAGAATGGACAAACCAAACTTTAAATAGGGCCATTTGCGTTTTTGCGTCAGCCACCAGAGCTCTCCTACGTGTTTGGAGACGTTTCAGTTGGTTGTAATCTGCAAACTCACTGCTAGATGCTGCCAAATCCTAGTACGCAGCACACAGCGCAACTATCATTGCTTGTTTCATACCGACGCAGTTGTCATTTTCACACCCAGCACCCACATTGTGTAAGGAGCAAATGTACTTGTGCCTATCTGTGCGCCCATGGGCGTATTGGTCTTAAACTGAGCAGTAGTCAGCTGCATGGTTGACACATTTCTATCTTGAGGCAGCAGAAAGCGATTGTGCCATTAACCAACAAAAGCCTGGTCTAAAGTCTGGCACAGTATTGTCCTGCTATTTAAAGGGTGCGTTATACAGACAGTAAGATGTGTCTATATAGACAGGTTCACAGCGCACGTACACTCTGCTACACAGTTAAGTACAGAACATTTTTATTTACATAAAGGAAAAGACATCAGAAAATTGACTTTCCATTATATATCCTCTGAACATCTGTACATAATGTCTGACAATTCATCCTTGTTGTTGAGATATTTTAGTCTGGACCAACTACAAAAGAGATTGGATGCCTTTGTGTGTTGGATTTTAACATTTCTGAGCTGCGTTAGTCCTAGTGGTAGTACAAAAGAAAAAATACTGTTGCAGACAGAAATACATGCAGGTTAACCCCCCTCCTATGGATCTGACAGAGAGACACTGAATCAATGGGCTTGACAGCAACACATGCCACGACACCAATTTTAATCAAGTACATTGTGCCATCATATCCTTTAAAAGATGTCATCACTGCATACAGTATAAATTCTACACAGGCTTTAAATTCAATTTCAGGGAAATGCGTATAAAATGGTGCTCAAGACGTGTGTGGGTACTAACAGATACAATAAATCAAAGTGTTATTGTGGAAAACCCTGTTTTTCTTAACTTTCAGAGACTTCAGGGAAAATGTAAGGGGAAAATGTGGGTTCAAGGGGTTAATCAAAGATCAATATCTGCCTCATCAGTCTAACTCTTTAATGTACAGCCTGTGTTCTCTGCTCTATCTGATTATCTCCCTCTGCCCGTTCCTTATTATGGTCCACATGGCAGACATTGTTAGTGAACACGCTCTGGAGGCTGTTTCTCTAATTACAACACTCAACCCAACCAGCCCTCAACTATTACTGCAGAAGCACAAACAAACACACACACACACACACACACACACACACACACATACACCAGCGCCGCCAACTGTCGCCCCACCATCCACCGGCCGTCTTTCAGCTAACACAGCCACTTGTAAGCAGCTCTCAGCCAATTCCCCACATGCTGCTTTACAGAATCTCTTGTGGAAAATCACAAATCATGCTCTCTCACAGACAAGCTACTGATACAAATCCACACACCCACCCACACTTGGACATAATGCATCGTCGACACCCACCACATACAAACATACACAAGACCAATCATGTTCCAAGTCACAGTCGCCCCTCTCGTTGTTGTCGGTGACAGCGGTGGCGGCGGCGGCGGCGGCGGCGGAGGCGGCTCACTTTACGACGAGCCGTCGGCTCAGCAGGTCGAACGCCTTGTTGAGGGCCATAATACAGCTCTCTGGAAGAAGGAAAGACCCTGAGAACAGACTAACAATCAGGCAGAGTGAGTAAACGTGTGTGTTCAAATATGTATGTAACCGGTTGGTAAAATAATGCAAATGTATTTTTCCACTTAGATTTGTTATAGTTCCAAAATGTCTTTAAAGTTAAATGTTCTTTGTTGTTTTCTCATGCATGTGACATTGTTAAGTCACCGAAATGTGAATTAGACTGTAAGGTAGCAGCGTTGAGTAATAATAGTGCTACTCCGCCAAGTGCATCATGGTCTTTCTTCCTGTTTACGCGGCAACGCAAACAACCTGGAGGTTTACCAAGTGGACAGTGCTGTTACCCGTCGTGTAAAGTAGTAAAAAGCAGTAACTTAATACAGACATCTTGTTAAATATTACCGTACAAATATGTAAAGTAAGTTACCTGTCAATATTTTAATGGGATGGTTTGTTTTAGGCACTACCGGTTTTGATGTTGTGGGATTTTGGGCACCAGTCGCTGAATAAAACAGCTCTGTGCTTAGGTCATGTGATGACCAATGAACCAACTCCATGACAGTTGCGAACTTGAGTTCAGATTATGTTTTCAAACATTTTTTTTTCTCAATCATGAATTAATTCTAATTACTGCTACTTTGCTATTTGCCATTCTTGAGCACTTACCATTAATGTGACTGCAGACGTTTCAAATTAAATCCTAACGAGTATGAGAGGGACGATGCCCTTTGAGCCGCTGTATGGTTTTTAATGTGAGAAAGCTTCACAGGAAGTGTTAAGGTAATGACAGTAACTTAGCAGCGATTAAAAATAATAATAATAAAAAAAAACAACAGGAAAGTAGAAGCTCATGCAAAACAGTGCTGTTAGAGTAGAGACAGTGAGAGCAGCAGAATGGTGAGTATGACATGACTGGACAGGCTCCAGGATGTGCAGAACTCTGCAAGCTGCTAGGGTTCTCACCCGCACCGAGCCCTGGCAGCACATCACCCCCACCCTCATCCACCTTCACTGCTCCCGGGTCAAGTCCTGAATCTCATACTAAATCCTCCTCCTCACCTACTAATCACTCCATGCCCTCCCTCGCCCTCCCAGTACTTCATCAAACCTCCTCCACCCCTATACTCCGTCCCAGAATCTCCGGTCCTCGGACACGGGTCTGCTCACCACTCCCCACACCAACCTGCGGACTCTGCAGCAGAAATCCTTAATGATGCATCGATGGATATCTTCCAAAAAAAACTCCTGGAAACCCACCTGTTCATCATGACCTATGGACTCAGTACTCTGTTGTCTCTACAGTTGAGCTAAATAAAGTCAGCTGTGGCCCAGCCATTGTTTTAAAATGTACAAAGTAAAAAGAGTAAAACCGTATTAGTGGTGTGCATTTTGATGACGGCATGTATCTTAATATAAAGTTTTAAAGATGTAACCACGCTGCTGGGACTTATTCCAAGTGAGTGACCACTTATTCATTCATCCTCTGTGGAGTCATTTTTCAGTTAATCATCACTCGCTACTCAGACTGATTCACTAACTAAGACCACAGCAATAACGATATGAGTTTAGAATAGTTTATGACATATTGAAGATGGAGGAGAGCCATGATGATGTAGGAGGGAGGAGGATGGAGGGATGAGGAGATGAAGGATGAGGGATGAGGGGAGGAATCAGGGTTGTGGATGGAAGGAGGATGGATGGAGGAGAGTGATGATGGACCAGTGTCAGCTGGAGACGGGAAGATGGGAGGGAACCAGTGGGAGTCGAGACTCTGCGTGGGAGGAGCCGTACGTTCATGTACTCTGATTTTGATAAAGCCCCCAGTGGTTCCTGTATTTGAGAGCGAGAAAGTAATTCGGGGTCTGTGGGGGGGGGGGGGGGGGG
>CAKAOH010000217.1:0-12069 GCA_916701665.1 Sebastiscus tertius | reverse complement strand
CGAATCAAAGGGGAGGTGAATAGATCACAATACTTTGTGCGGAAATGAGATGTGATTGAGGCGTGGTCTTTGTCTCTCAGTATTGTTCGGCTACTGGCCAACTTGTGTCTGTAGCACTGTGTATGGAAGAGACTGTCCTCAATAGCTGTTACAAATGTCAATGTTCTCTGTTTATAGGAGTTTTGTACACTGGATGAAGCATTGCAAGAGTCAAACTTGCAATATAGTCTTTCAGAGAATGCAATATATAAAGATGGAGGCAATTGGGATGGAAAACAATACATTAGGCAGGAATGTGTTTGTTCAAAGTGGGAAAAAGGATAATGAATAGCGGACACACATTTCACTTTCTTGAGTAATTTCTCAAACGCACTATATAAAACGTTTCCTTTTGTACGGCCGCATAACTTTAAGGAAAACATTTACCCCGTAATACATACATAGAACATGAATCACATCTCATTTAAGACCTCCTCTTATAGGTTCTCCCTCTCTCGCTATACAGCTAAACAGTTGCATTATCTAAAAGGGACATAAACATGAATCACAGCAGGGCCGTGGCTGTCCATAGAAATGAATTGTGGTTGGGTTGGGTGGGGTGCGTGAGCGGCGCAGAGTGATTTGAACTCATAATCGTAATGCACGTTGCCTTGAAGGAGACTTCATGAATATGCTCAGAGAGTCAGAGAGTGGCTGGCTGGCACCGGGTCACATCTGATTTGCATATTGTTTATGGCCACTAGCTTAATTTGAAGCAGAGGTTTGAGTCTGCGATAACGCCGGGCTCTTATCTACAAAGTTGACTAAGTGGCTGCAGGAGTAAACTTCTCAAAGTGATATGCTCCAGTAGGCTGACAAGGAGCAGAGGCCCTGTTGCATTCAGTACAGAGCTTTGTGTGGGAAAAAAAAATGCTGAGGGTGTGCACACAGGTACAGCATTTTGAAGGAGATGTAAACATGTTCTTAACGAATTGCAAGCTGTAAGACTGGAGATAGCTAGCAATAAGACATCCATTGAAACAAACACACCCTTACCAAAAAGACGTTTATTGAAGTGTTCTATTAGTATACTACTTTTAAACTTGAAATAAGAGAGTATGCTTTCAGTTTACTCTCTAGTCTAGAGAAAAAGGCGAGAAAAACAACTTAAAACATCAAGTCAAATAGCAAAAGGAACAAATATCTTAATGTAATGCATGAATCATTGGCTAAGTACTATAAGTTGGAGAAAACTTAAAAGTATACTTGCAGTAAAAACTATTGAACTATTAGTTTACAGAGAGTATACTTTAAAGTGTACTTTCATTAACTAAAAAGTGGGCTACACATTTGTAACTAGTAAACTAACAGTACACTTTGAAGTTCACTCGTAGCATAATTAACTTCATAATATAGTTGTAATACAAAATACAATTTAGATGTAAACTAGTTGTGTAATCAAAGTTTACTTTTCTTACACTTAAAGTACACTTACAAGTATACTTTTATAAAGAAAAAGAAATTTAGTCCCAAGAAGTATAGAAGTAGTACACTTACAAGTATACTACTAGTACATTTATATTAGTACACTTACTAAATAAAGTACACTTGGGAAATATACTTGAACTTTATTTAAGTTTATAAAATAAACTTGAAGTCCACTACTTTTTCGTAAGGGGCCACCACTGGGGGGGTGAGAGGTTTACCCAGTGCACGGACGATGTCAAAACATGATAAAGCAATGACAAGCAGCTGGAATCGTTGCGTAAAAATAAACTTCTTGAAGGGCGCTCACACCAGAATGATGTCATAATCGGGTGATAGTTCTATATGGCCTTCGTTGCTGCGCTCCTGAAGGAGGCCCTCCAGCTCGGAAAGGAGCCTCCTCTTGATAGAGCAAACCGGAGCCTGCAACTGAAGCCTAAACCAAAAGATCCACTGCAGACAGATTACATTATTATAACCACCGTGATTAAATCCTGCACCATGCCAGAGAACGGAGATAGATCAATGCAAGGGGACTTTTTACTTTCTGTCGGGACTACACCGCTAGTGTTGCCCGAGCACGGGCGGCATTCATCGAACAGCAGCTCCATGGGATAGAGGGTCTCCAGTTTGGCCTCTTCTTCCCCGCCTGCCTTCGTATAACCTACAACGGCATTAACAACCCGATCTCATGGGAAGGCGTATAACTTGCACGGCATTTTAAGGACATTCCGCATGTCATGATAACGCATTTATGCTCTTTTTTGCCATAGGGTTAATATTGTAAAACGACTTTTTACATGTCTTTTAACGCCATATCGTGAAACGGTTGCGGTTATGTTTAGGCAACAAAACTACATTAACTGCGGCAGTTAGGTTTAGGCAATAAAACCATTTAGTTGGGTTTAGGAAAAAACATCATGGTTGGGTTTAGAATAAGTATGTAAACTAAGTAAAATACACACAAAAGTGCGAAAAACACGTCCCTATAATAATTCAACTCAATAGACCGGTGTGTTGTAACTCAACAACACACCGGTCTACTGGTTGAAAGCTCTGTCTTGGACACATCCATCTCCCCTCCCTCCTACCGTAGTCGGTCACTTTTTATTCTGTGTCACTAGCTCTGCTAGCCCCTCTAAAATAAAGCTTACTGTTGTATATATGTTGTTCCTTTTATCTGGCCTTATACCTTGTACTGTGTTACTTTTTATGCTTTTCTCAGGGTGACTGATTGAATTTTTTTATGTCAATAGCCTGGGCTGTGAAGGAAGACAGGCTTGTATTACTATCAGACCTACCTCCAGCCTGTTTGACAGATGAGGAGGTTTGTCCTGGGTCACAAGCTGTTCTTTTCTCTACGTGGTCGTGTTGTCTTATCTGTCTATAACTTTGTTTCAGAACTCGACAGGTTTCTTTCCGAACTATAACCTGGCCTATCTGTTCCTGAGGCTTACCAGGCAATTACCAGGGGTTTACATCTTGTGGTGAACCCTCAGAGATTATGTGGGTGTTTGTGTCCTCCCTAAAGCGCCACAGTTTAGATGGAAGTAGAGTATTTTGCCATATTGTTGGTAAAAACAGTGTGGAGTTTGGACCATACGTAGCATACAGATGGACAGCAGAGGACTGAGTTATGCTGCAGGAGCGGTTCGAGAAGTTTTTGTTGACATTTTGATAGTTTTTTTCTGCAGTGAAAACTTGGCCATCTGAGTACAGCAGAACTGACATGAATTCAAGTGGCCCACAGCCACCTATTCTATGAAGACAGGAACTAAAAAAAAATTTGGGTGGAGTATCAGACTATGTAAGTTTTAGGGTTTGCTTGATTGGCATGAGTGTCAGCCTATGGGTAGTAAATGGATTACATGCAATCAATCAATCAATACTTTATTGCCATGTCAACCCACAGTTGATTGGAATTTGTCTCGGTGCAGTGCTCATTAAAAACAGACAAAAATTGATTATGTCTTTAAAATATGGCAATTTTAAAATGATGAAACGTATATCAATGTAAGTTACTCCTCTCAGGTTGCCAGTTTTGTTAATGGTGACTCAACTAATATTTGTGTTTGTGTTTTTTTAAGATTATGGATAAGGGAGTTTTTATCCCGTTTTCTTTACATTGAAAATGGAAGATGAACATTTTGAGTATAGGTGCTCCTTTTACGTTACAAGAGCAAAGTCATCAATGTGGCATTTAATTAAAAAACAGCAGCAACAAAAACTTACACAAAAGAAACAGCATCCTACATTTTGTAGACATGCTTTGAGATGTTTAAAGAGAAAAAAAGAACAACAACAGCTGATTGTAGCTCTGTACATACAGACATGAAATTGGTATCCACCTGAACATCTCCTTGTGAGAAGGAAAGCAAATGAAGAAAGAATAGAAATATATATTTCCTTAACTTTGAATTATTCCTTTAGAAGACCGACTTCTTTCAGAGGCTCTAGCAGGTTCAGTTTTAGAGGTAGAGTGAAGCTACAGATATATGACACTAGAACCTAAACTAGAACCTAAGGAATCCATTGGTACCAACTATGTCATGCTAGCTTGTCAGGAAGGAGGCTAAATAACGCTCCAATGTTGGGCTAAATTTTGGCGAGGAAAAATTGGCATAATCATTTTCAAAGGGGTTCCTTGACCTCTGACCTCAAGATATGCGAAAGAAAATGGGTTCTATGAGTACCCACGAGTCTCCCCTTTACAGACACTTTATGATAGTGAGGCCATTTTTTGAAACTTGACCTCACTGTATAAAATGACCTGCGATCTAGGATAATCACAGCCTCATGAAACTTAACATCTACAGACTAGAGACCTAGAGCATTCAGCAGATGGATGGCTTTCCTAGCTAGATTGACAATAAGGGGGTTTCTGAGCAGTTTACACAACAGCTCACCATGCAATCACTGAAAAATGCAATTCTTACAGAAATCTCCAAATGTCAAAAAAAAATTGAAAAACCAGATCACAGCATTGCTTTTTCTATGGTGTTCCTCAAGGTCTCGGTGTCTTAATGTGGTATTTTGGAGGAATTATTGATCATTTTTATCAATTCTTGATTGATAAAAAAAAGGTCAAATTTAGCACCAAATCTGTGTAACAAATGGTATTAACCCAGAAATTGCTGCAATAACTTATAAGACATAATATAGCATGGGAATGGCCATCGTATACTTCAATCGCAATGTTCTACGCCCTGATACACTTTCACAATTAATTTTAGATAATTAATTCATTCATTCATTAATTAATGTTTATTACAGATTTATGATTAGAACAACTTGACAAACAGTGCACCTCAAATTAATCTTCAGGTTCCCAGCTTGCAGATGATGTACACCACTTATATGTGACATCTACTGTTGGTCTGCTATCGCCCCCTAAAGACCCCCGTACCCCTCTAAAAAAAGATAAAAACATCTCTGTTGTGGGTCTCAGAGGGTTAACCAACTGCTACGTATAATCATTTTTTTTAAATGGCTGGTGATGCCAATGATATATACCATCCTCCTACAAAGGGTAATGCACTCTGCAATGTTAGCACTCATTTTACGACATTTTGTGGCCCGTGTTGGTTAAATAGTGTGTGAAATTGTGGGAGATGTGGGTTTATTTCTTCTATAAACAGCATTGTTCCCAGACTGAATCCAACTCATACCTGTTTCATTTTGTTCCGTCTTTCCTCTTAACCATGTTCACTGTGGCTGTAGTTTTCTGACAGTATGCTCTGTGACAAAAGGGTTTCACTCTGAGCCTCTGCGCACGATCAACCAAGCCTTTCTTCCCCCCCCTCTCTCCTTCACAGGCACTCCCTCTCTATTTCCCCCTCCCTCGCTTTGTCAGTCCCTCTGCTCTCTATCTCTTTCTTCTATCATCTCCCTTCTCCGTCCCACCCACCTTCCTCATCTCTCTTTCCCTTCATCTTTCTTAGTCTCTCTCCCTCTCTCGATCCCTTTCTTTCTGTTCCCTCCTCCATATTCCTCCCTCGCTCCCTCTCCTTTTTATCATGCATCAACTGCTGCGTCTGATGAGCACATCAGTCAAGGCCTGGCTAATGAAGTCCCTCTCCTTCGCCATTAGAGCGAAATAACTAATCTCTCTCTCTCCTTCACTCTCTCTCTCTTTCTCTCTCATCTAACCAAACCACTTTCTCTCCTCTCTCCCCGTTCACCTCCCCTCTAATCCATCTCTCCCACTCCTTCCTTCTCTTTTTCTATCTTCCTCCTCCCCAGCGTCGCTGTCTCTCTCCAACACTGAGGACACAAATAAGAGGGAGGGTGGCTGAGGTTAAGGCTGCGGGTTTACCTGGTCATATAAAGAGAGAGAAAAGGGAGCCAAAAGAAAGAAAAAAGAATAGCCGTGGTTCATGACATTTAGAAACAGACAAACAAAAATAATTCTCAATTTTGTAATCGGGTAAATAGAACTGTGGTGAAACCATGACCTCAAGATAGTGAAGATTACGAGGCTTACAGAAAACACCAATTGTATAAATATCAAATATTTGGAATTTTTTATTTATTGGAAATGTTGTTTTGCAAGATTTCAAATTCAAAAGAAGAATAGAGTATAAACTGAGTTTAGGTGCTGGTTTAACCCTCCAGTACATTCCTGAATACAGCATGACAGCTATAACATGCTGTCATTCCTCTACATTGAATACACACGGCATTTCTCACTAATAGCACGCCTCTCCACATCATTGCATGTACTTTTGGTCTGGAAAGGCTTCCGTTGTTTGGGCTCGGCCTCTTAGTTCAAGCTAACCCTTTGAACTGTAGATGGAGTTTTGAGGAAAACCTTCATCAATGGCTAGAATAGAATAGAAAAAATTCATAATGCTGAAGTATGCATTGATATGTTAGACAATCGTGTTCTTCCAACTTTGTGTCAATAGTTTGTGTTTGTCTTTTTCCTGTTTCAAACTAGCCCCTTCTCATTCCCAGGGCGTCAAATACCGAAGCTTTGTCTTGGTCGCACCAGGCTTACCATTAACTACAATGTTAACCTATCCACATCATTAGAACGCTCAGGGAAAGTGCTGAGGTGACGTAGTTTAAAGAGTGAAAGACACACCGGGCAGGCGGGCGGGAGGGTCCAACAAAGACAGGACTTTCATCCAGGAGACTGCTGTTTTTGTCCCGTGCGTTAAGTTTCACTTTCACTTAACAATCAGCTGTTTGTTTGTGTCCCGTGTTCACAATGTCCAGTGTCTTTTTTCACTTTTAGTCATTTTAGGCCCAACCGTGTTGTTTTTTTGGCAAAGCGTATATGACCCTTGGTCAGTTCCCCTCGGCACCTGATACTGACGCACCAGGCTTTCAACTAACTCCAATGTAAACCCATTCGTGTCATTATTAGAGCAACTGACATAGTTTTAATAGCAAGAAAGTCTGCACAGGGTGAATGGGAGAGGAGGTTGGATGGGTCAAACAAACACAGGACTTTCACCCAGGAGACCGCCGTTTGTGCACCGTGTGAAACCAAGTCAACGTTGACTTATATTACCTTACTTTCGTTACGTAACTTCCATATTTAAGTAACGCCAGTTACATAACAAACATAGTTATTTTCCTAAGCCTAAACAAGTACTTTTGTTGTGTAACTAGTAAATCTAAAAAACTAAACCTACGTTGGAAGTTTATTTTGAAAAGACACTACGCATGTAACAAGCAAAAACTGACACACCGTCCCTGACACGTCCAAAACTAACGCTAGGGGGGTACCTAGAGCGTCATCGTTTGAAGCGTAGGGCCACTGACTAAGCGTCTGTATTTGACGAGGTGGGAGTGAGATTGTGTCGTGTCAACATGTCACTGTCCCCATGCACGAAGCCAGCTCTATTGGTTCCTCAGCTGGGTGTGGAAGAACTTGACTGACCTGCACAAAGTCCAGACCTCAACCCCGCCCAACACCTTTGAGATGAACTGGAACACCGACTGTGAGCCAGACCTCATCACCTGACATCAGTGTCTGCATTGAGATGTTTGGAATTCAACTGTTTGGATACTTTTGACCACACAGTGTATCAGACAGAAAAAAGAAATTGAATTTATGCCTCATTGGAAAACACTACCACATCATGCTCGAATTAATATGACAACAGACGTAGTGAGGTGAAAACAAGCGATTTAAGGAAGGTATATGTACTCTGATAAGTACAGAATTCAGCCAACCCTGCAGCCCTGTCCCTGACAGGGAGGTGGACATGAGCTGAGGCTTTCCCCACCAACTACTTGTTCAGCAGATAAAATCCCTCGCCTGCACGGCCGCCCCATGGTATTAACTCAACCTTGCGTGAAGACTGCCTTGATCCGCTCTCCCAACATACGAGCCAGTTCCCTCCCTGATCCTTGCTGACATTTTTACCACAACCCCACCCGTAATTCGCATTTATGCAAAGCGTGCCCACCGAGTTAACGCCAGGATCACTTAGCTGAGTGCTACGGTTATGCTAATGTACCATCTGAAACCTGGAGGCTTAATTTCATTTTTTAGCTCCCCCATCCCCAGGAATGACACCGCTCACACAACAGGTACTGTAGACTCGTCCACTTAATGAAACTATTTAAAATCCAATAAAGACTTCTCATCAAGCCTCTGTCCCCATATAGCAGCATTAGCAGGCGACGTCACATCTACATCAATACTTTAGTCTTGACTTTAATTTAGGTAAATGGCAAGATGGCTTTGCAGGTGTTTGAACAATGCAATAACCATCGACGTCAGAGGAAGGCTCACGACTACAAAATGCACTCACACTCAATACGTTCAATATGTGGTGCTCTGAAGATGCAAGCTGTCTGTTTTACGGATATCTCTATCACCTTTTGACACCATTGTCATCTAAAAACTATCAAAAACACAGCCGTAATATTGCACTGAGTGACCTGTCCCTTCATTACACTGTGTGGTATATCCCTCAGCAGCGTAAACACTACTATAGAGATCAGAAACATGGTTGCAATAGTTGTTTCTAGGTTATACTGCAGTGATCAGGTTTTGCTGTGATTAATGCACGTGTCACCTAACTGTAACAATGTCTGACTTTTAATGTGTTTCTTTAGTAGTTTGGAGGAATACACTCTATAATTGTTTGTTCCACAGGCAATATTTAGTAGGCTCAGTTTATAGTTGACTTTGGTCTATGAGTTTTTAGATACAATTTTATTTTTTTGGTTAGAAAAGTTAGTAGGAGCAGGCAAATTCCAGACAGCAACATTCTCTTGAATTGCTCTTATATTTTATGTTAATTTTCTGTTAACAGAAAAAATGGTGGGGTGGGCGTGAAAATATTTCTTCCTCCAAAGCAGGGGAATTACAGAAAAAGTTTGAGAACCATTGATCTACAGAGACCCTGCCCTCTGCCTGGATTTTCTCTTTTCTTCTTAATTTGCTGTGTTTGGGACTCTTCTGGGCATCTGCAAACAGCCTTTAGGGCCCATGTGGGGGTGTTATCCCCTGCCAATAACAGCATGAAGGGTGTGCAGCCCCTTCAGGTGATCAAATACCGTCTCTTTGTCACGCCCCTTGATGTCTGATACTGAGGCACAAGTCTCCCTTTAGCTCTGTCAGATACAAACTATTAGCTGTATTTGCATCAGTTTGACCAAGGCACACACACCAGGCGGAGAGAACAGCCTGCCCATCCGCCTGCATTCATTCAAAATCCAGCAAAGTGGCACCTTCCTGCAAGGTTGTGCAGAGGTGTGAGGAGTTAGTTGTGTGCTTTAGAACATAACCACCATACTAATCAGAAAATATATTTCTCTGATTCGCTGCTTTATTCTCACTAACGCCGCTCCCTCTCTTCATTCACTCTATAGCTCGCTCCACCATCGCTGCTATCTCTCTCTCCCTCTCTTTTTGTTGTGCCAAGGAGTGGCCAACTTCAAATGCTGTGTGTTTACAAACAGCAAAAATAAGAAAACATTGGTGAATATCAGAAACCAATGGGTACCAACAAAATAAGAACAAATACGAACAAAAGAAAGAGGAAATGTGTTCATATATTGTGTTCTGCATGAGGCCCAATTCCTTTAAAGCTCTCTATTCACGATCAAGCCATTGTTTTCCGATGGTTAGCCAAGAGGCCAAACTACCTTGTGGGAATTGTACACCACTCAGATCCTATAATTTGCCACAGCGCTTGAAGTTCATCTTGTTTGTGATCATAGCATAACCAAAGAGGTGTCTCAAACTGAAAAGCACTCATGGCTGATAATTAAATGAGTATAGTTGCCTCTATTTCCTTTAAACTGAAATACATATTTTTTTTTTTTTTTTTTATGACACTTTCCTTCTATCTGGCACATGAGACCTGAGGGTCTCAGTATGCTTCAAAGGAAATGCTTGTCAGATCATTGAACAGCATCTGAAGCCCCCCTCTCATCCACCTCACCTTTCCAACATCAGAATGCAGAAGCTGCATCGGACAATTTTTGTAACCGTCCAAGCGGACAATCCGACAAGCACTAACATTTTACACAGTGATTGACCAGGTGTACGGAGATGGTGGGGCGGAGTCTGGGTTTCAACTTCTCCCTTCAGCTCTCTTCATTCTACACACGAGGACCTCAGTCACTTTTTGCGTATAAACGAGTACAACTCCATGAAAGTCTTTGAGAAGAGACTGTCTGAACAACATATCCCAACTCGTCACATACCACTTCATCACTTCATTTTTGGCATCAAAACCATTATAGTAAGGTTTAGGAAATAACTACATGGTTGGGCTTAAAACTACTATGTTTGTACGTTGAAAATGACACTGAACGTAGTGAATATGGGACACGAACAGCGGCCTCCTCGATGAAACCTTGTGTCTAATGGGCCCATCCACCTCCCCTCCCTCCCGCTCTTTCCACTTAAACAACGTCACCACACTTTTACATTTACTGTTGCCTCGGATGGGTTTACATTATAGTTAATGGATTACCTGCTGCGTTTCATAAAAGCGCTCAAGGGTGCCCTGTGCGGCGGTACCGAACCCCGACACAAAAGCCTCGGGAACTCGCCCTGGGTATGAGAACGAGCTGGTCTGAATGAGACTGTCCATTTGAATACTTATTGTGCCTATCTCCTCCTTTATATGACCTCTTTCCATTACACAGGTGCAAATAACACATTTTGCCTTTAGTTCATTTCAATCGTACTTCAGCCGTATCCACTCTTCGGTACGAAGCAAACAGACCAACCACATGTGGTGCTACTTTCTCTCTGCTGTCTTTATGGCAACTTTCCCCCTATTCTGACTGCCACTCATGAGTCATGATCATTTATTGGTTAACATTTGTACACAAACCTTTTGATCTGCTGTGGCTAACTCTCCATGTTAACATCAATAAGGCAGAATATCTCCTCCTCCCTCTTTGACTGAGAAACTGTAGAAGAAATAAAAAAAAAACGGCGGTCCCAATAGTAGGAATAAGTACTGCTTGGCGTCATGCTTTTGTTTACATCTGCATGTTTCCATAATTCTGCAAGTTTACACAGATGGTGAAAACCAGCAGTGAGAGGATCAATTATGATACCATGCTGGAGTAACCAGTTTAATATGGACGCCATTGTGAACAGGTTTTGCATTATTGCAGTTTACACGTGTTGACCCAAAACCAGGTTACTTAAGAATGTAATCCTCTGTACATGTAAACACAGCCACTTGCCTACAGCTGAGGGCATTAGCGCTCAGCAAACATGTTTAACAAAAGCTCCAAATATTTCAACTCTCAACAGGATGAACGGGATACGCATTTCAAAAGGGTTTTGTTGTGTGTTGCAGCCGCAGACACGACCAGAGCATCTGTCAAACACTGCTGGCTGGAAACAAAAAAGAGCTTCCTGGTGGACTCAAGTCCTTTTCCTCAAGTAAACAACATCTGCAGGCAGCTGTACCTTCTGTGGCCCTGGCCAGCTGGGGGCCTGGCTAGGTGAGGCGGAGAGGACCGGGGCCCTGTTGATGTCACCCGGTGACAGAGAGCTCCTTCCTCACCAGCTGTGGAGCTAAAGCTGCCTGTCTGACTGCAGAAGGGATGGATTTTTTTTCTCTCTCTGTAAAAAATAAGGGTCCTTTGATTCTATAGCATGCACAGGTGTAACAGGATGATGCATGATATAGGATTCAGGTGTTTATGCATACTGATGGACAGCAGACATTATGGTATATTATTCTATGCATGTTTTGTAGGGGTGTAACGATTCATCTACTACATCAATGTATCAATTTATATTCCTACAATCCAACTACATCGATATAGGTACTCGGCAAGTTCTCCTTCCTTCACGGGAGACGTTTATCGATATAAAATCGATTTGAAACACGATTGAATTGGATTGAAACACGAAATCGATTGTATCGATACTAATTTGCACCTTGTATTTAAGGACGACGTTATAGAACGTTATATGGAAGTGTTTTTTAGCACTTTTATTAGTAAAGAAATGTTAAACGTTACTCCGGTTCACTCTCCAGACATCCGCCGGCTTGCCAGCTCCGCCCTCTGCAGCGCGAGCACACATCCATGGCGTGCACGCAGACGAACGGCGCGCTTGACTCCTCCCTCTCTCACCTGGTAGCAGCGTGGAGGGAGACGGGT
>CAKAOH010000216.1:0-25004 GCA_916701665.1 Sebastiscus tertius | reverse complement strand
AGCTAATCAGCCAATCACATGGCAGCAACTCAATGCATTTAGGCATCTAGAGGTGGTGAAGACGACTTGCTGAAGTTCAAACCGAGCATCAGAATGGGGAAGAAAGGGGATTTAAGTGACTTTGAACGTGGCATGGTTGTTGCTGCCAGACGGGCTGGTCTGAGTATTAAACTGCTGATTTACTGGGATTTTCACCACAACCATCTCTAGGGTTTACAGAGAATGGTCCCAACAAGAGAACATATCCAGTGAGCGGCAGTTGTGTGGACGGAAACGCCTTGTTGATGTCAGAGGTCAGAGGAGAATGGGCAGAGTGGTTGGAGATGATAGAAAGGCAACAGTAACTCAAATAACCACTCGTTACAACCAAGGTATGCAGAATACCATCTCTGAACGCACAACACGTCCAACCTTGAAGCAGATGAAGATCACCCGGTACTAGCAAGGTGTACCTAATAAAGTGGCCGAGGAGTGTATACCAAATACCAAATACCGGAGCTGTAAAATGAAGTGTTACCAAAGGCTTTTTAGTAAATCATCATGGTTCGTCTTAAAATAAGTACGTTTGTTACGTCATTTAAGTCACGGATTTAAATTAAAACACAGTCACTTAACAATAACGTTTCAGTGAGATAGAGGGACTTGTTTTCAGACAATACATCTTGAATATGTTGTTTAGTGAAATAAATACTGGAAAATACTACTTCTGAGCATTACAGGCTTATTATGACACACAACACTTTCTAATATAGTGAAATATAGCTCAAAAATTAGTTTTCACAGCTACTTTTGAGATCTGATTTCATCTTGAGAGGCCTTAATATTACATACATACACGTTACTTATTTCAAGAAATCTTACCAAGCAGATTTATCACTTTATTACAAGCAAATCTTGTATTCATTGTTTTTTTTTTTTTACTTATTTTGAAGTGGAAATGGAACAGCAACCTCCTGGGTGAAAGTCCTGTGTTTGTTGCAGCTTGTTCGCACGAAAAGGCGTAGAAATGCCACGATAATTCACAAGGCATTTAGGCATTTCATGTATCTGTACTGACTGCAATGTAAACCTATCAAATCCAACAATCACGGGACTTTTAACCAGGAGACCTGCGTGTTTGAGACCGTTTTTTTTTAGGTGAACAAACACTGAGCTTGTACTCGTTTTTCTGGTTGTTGTGGTCGTGTGTCTGTGATTCTGTCGGATGTTTAGCTGCTCAGGATTTTGCAGAGGAGCTGCAGGACGAGTCCGGTCACATCAAGGTTACTGAACGCTGCAGGAGGAGATCCACTGATGGAGGTCAGACTGCCAGCTCAACACACACGTACAGAATATATACAGATACACGTATACAAACACAAATGGTGCAGCATGTGTCTGTGTGACCTATTAACACACAACACAGATTGTTGTCTACACATCACTGTGTGTGAGTGTGTTATAAAGGAAGGTTCGCCAAACAGTGAACGGCCATCTGCTTCATCAACGGGAACCTCAGACTCACACTGAGAGAGAGAGGGAGAGGGAGAGAGAGCGAGAGAGAGAGAATGGACGACTGAAAGATAGATGATTGGATGGTCACATTACTGAATGGATGAATAAATGGATGATTGCATGAATGAACAGATGAACGTATAAATAGATGGATGGAGAGATTAAAAGCCAGCTCGATGGACAGGTTGAAGAATGAAAAGATGAAGAGATGTATGGAAAGATGGATAGATGGATTAATAAATACAGTATGAAAGCATGAATAGATGGATGGATGAAGTGATGGATGTTGTTGTTCAGGGTACATCAGACACAAATTTCCCTTATTTCTTCGTGACGCTCACCACGACTTTCAACAACGTATTTTCCGTGCTTTTTCCTACGAATGTCCAGCAACACGGGATGCACGTGTCAATTTCCACCCCAGTCTTTTCAAAATAAAACTACTTAAGGTTCGTTTTAGGAATAGATTGACTTGGTTAAGCTTAGTTTATTTCCCAAGTATACTTTATGTAATAAGAATATTAATATCAATGCACTAGCAGTATACTATGCTCGAGAATGAGCGAGTAAAATAAAGTAAATTCATATCAAAACACACATTTTACAAACTTTCACACACTGTAATAGGCTACTCTATCAACAAGTGAGCATAAGCCAAATATACTTAAGTATAATTTTGTTCAGTATATCTCTGATAAGTACATGAAAAGTAAACTGAAAGCATTCTCTTATTTTAAGTTTGTTTAAAAGAAGTATACTAATAGCACATTTGAATAAACTTTGTTTTGTCGGGGGTGTCGTGTTTGTCGAGCTGGAGCCGATAAAGACCCGTGACTACTGCAGAGACATTTGTCCTGGGAATGAATGCAGATTGTAACCTTTCACACTGAAGACAAAAGCCAGATGTTAGTGGGTGTTCGTGGGGTTTTTTGTCCAGTGGGAAGGGAAGCTTGACTGAAAGTGTTTGTTTCTGTTGTTTCTGCTGCATTAATTTAGCAGATTGTAATTCTGCTGAGCAGCAGGGCAACAAGCTTTCATCCACGCCGGCTTCAGCTGCAGCTAATAAAGGTTAAATGAAAAGATTAGAGTGGGTAGAGAACTGTAGAAGGTCAGATGGCAAAGATGAATCAGAGACCCCCCCCCCATTGTGATGTTGTTATTTTAAAAGCAGGGAAAGCTCATTATGGACGCAACATCAACTCTATTATAGATTTAATAAATCCTTCGGCCTAACGCGGCCATCAATCATCCTGAACACTGAAGCATTATTTAAAGCCGCTCCAGAGCCGGAGGCCCAGTTTTTAAAGGTTGATTGGATTTTATTTATTAGCTCTCAGCTCTGTGTCTAAGTCTAATACACTGTGTAGGTTAGTCTGCTCATTATAGCGTTTAGTTTTAATCTTTATTCTGGAGTTCAGTAACATAAAACTCCTGCATGTTCTACCTCATTACTGACATTTTTGTGACAGTGTATTCTGTAAAATAGCCAACAGGAAGAGGGTTAAAATAAAACAGGCGGAGGTCCAGCAGCTTCAACCCCGCAGAGGAGCTGGCAGTCCACCAGAACCGGCCCGAGTGGAGGGCACGCCAGGTGGAGCTTCCCCGCAGCCGCTGCCAGGATGCAGCAACAGTTAACATTAGTGTAAATAAAGTTCATCATCAGTTGTAGGAGACGCGGCGAAGCTGCTGCCAGCAGCGGTCGAAGCAACATGTTAATTAGATTATTAGGAATTGTTTGTCTATTGAATATTCATCCTCTACAGATGATTGAGCATGATGATATTATTTCAGCTTGCTCAGTTCAGGGTGAGCTTTAAATCCTTGTTGGAAAGATAAATTCACTCAGGGGGTTGCTATAAAAAGTGATTGTAGCAGGAGGATCTGCTGCTCCCAGCCCGTTCGCACAAAAAGATGTTTAAATGCCACGATGATGCTCACGGCGTTTAGCGTGCAATAAGTACTCCTTTCTTTATTTCCACATGTCATTTGTACGCCGTGTATCCTGTACTGACTGCAATGTAAATGCATCTGCGTGAATATGCTACACTTAGAGCTGTTAGTGACGGTTGTCACGTGTGTTTGTTGACGTTTGTGACGTGTTTTCCGTGGTTGTTTCCGTAGGTGTTTTACTTAGTTTACATACTTACTTTAAGCCCAACCAGGATGTTTTCCCTTACCCTAACTAAGTGGTTTTCTTGCCTGAACCTAACTGCGGACGCTAACCTTAAAGCTGAGTACTGTATGAAAGAGTATTAACAAAAGAACAATTTCATTCTCAATCTGTGAAGTAACTCCTTGAGACCGTCGGCTCTCTGCAGCGACAGGTGATGAAGTCATTAAGACGTGAGGTTGCACATCGGCACAGATTCTGATTCTCCATTTTGTTTCACAGCTTTCATGTTTGAATGAGGAGAAGAGAAAGAAAGAAAGAAAGAAAGAAAGGACACATTTTGTATCTCAGATATATATTTTTTAGCTTCACAAGTATAGAAGGGTTTTTTTTCAGTTTCGAAGGTGGTGACTCTCCGCGGATCCAGCTGCTCAGTAATCCTCCCTTTGAAGCTCATCTTTCTATTAGAATCAGGAGGTGCAGAGGTGACGGCCATTACACAACCGCTGATAAAAGTTGTGTGACCAGTTTAATCTTGTTGCATTCGTTCCACATGAAAATACAGCCGGCAGATTTATGGACAGAACCAATGTTTTTATGATAAAAAAAAAACCCTCCTGAGGCAGAGCGACTTACAATGTGTCACAGATACGAAACCAGAAGTGAAATCAACCCGCACGAGTCACACCGGCTGATATTCAGCCAATCGGTGATTTATTTTCCAATAACTGTGATTCCAAACAGCTGAAAGGCCACTTCTGAAGAAAAAGAAAGACAGTGTGTGATATATTTTAGTTTATAATATGTAATTAAATCTAATTTTCATAACTTTAACACTATCCAGAGATGAGATTTCATCTAAAATAAGAACATCAATACCAGCAGGGGAATAAGATCTCTGTCAGCAAACGTAACACAATTCAGCAGGAAATAAATAAAGAGAATATAACACAAAATAGAATTGTTGTTAGACAACTTAGCTAATGCCACGTATGTGTGCAGCCCATTCGCAGGAAAAGGCGTACCAATGTCACGATAATGCGTAAGGCGTTTAGCGTGCAATAAGTACGCCTTTCTTGATTTCTGCGTGTCATTTGTACGACGTGTATCCTGTACTGACTGCAACGTAAACACATCCGTGTATAAATGCTACAGTAAGAGTGAGTGACGTGTTAGTGTTTTGTTTTGAAAGTTGTCACATGACGTTTGTCACGTGTTTTCCGTAGTTGTTTCCGTACATGTTTTACTTAGTTTACATACTTACTTTAAGCCCAACCATGATGTTTTCCCTTACCCTAACTAAGTGGTTTTCTTGCCTGAACCTAACTGCGGACGTTTGCGTGGCGTACGAATGGCACGCTAAAATGCGTACTCATGACATGCGGAATGTCCATATAACGTCATGGTATTTATATGTCTTCCCATGAGACCGGCTTGATGTATGTTACATAACAAACGTACTTATTTTAACCCAAACTATGATCGTTTCCTAAACCTAACCAAGTAGTTTTGTTGGGTCCTGGGTTCAGGTTCTGCACTGCAGGGGTTTGCGCAGGTGGACTGATTGCTCATGGGATAATACATGAAAGATTTTAAATAACTTTTGGATATTAAAGGGACTGTTTGTAAGAATCAGAAATTGGTTGTAACAGCGACACCTGTTTCCGTTAAGTCAACGAAAGTCAGTGTCCTGTTGCGCGCTAAAAGTGTAGCCATACACAAGCGTGCATGGGACACCGACCCGGATTGATTTACGCATGCAAGAAGTTCCAAACAGTCCCTTTAATATGAACCGTTGTATGAGGATACATTGATCATCTTATGTTGTGGCAAGGGGCGAAAAAAAAATTCTAAAATGTTTTTCTTTTAAAAAACTTCAACTAAACCGAAGAAAATACTTTTCTAACTGCCTTCCTCTTTCTGTGATGCTTTAAAAATAATTTAAAAAAGCATTACAATATTGATTTTGTCCCCTGAAGAGGTCAGCCTGACGATGGTTCAATGTAGGAAGATACTTTAATAACCCCCTACTGATGACTGTCCCATTGTCCTCTGAAAATCTATTCACGCTTGCCGCTGGCTCCAAAGAGAACGAGATATTTATTGATATTATAAAGATTTGCACATTAGACCAGTTAAATCAGTTAAAAGGTCTCATAGGAGCCGAAAACAAGCGGTGGATTATTCTTTATGCCTTTAATATCACATGTTCATGATGATGAGTGGCGTGGATGTGAGCATCCTTCCTCCTCAGATTGTTGTGTTGTTTTATCGTCCACTTCCTGTTTGGTCTTTGCAGCTCGTGCATCAGTGTGATGGTTCCCCACCCAGCTGCTCCATCAGCACGGTGGTGGTGGTGGTGAGGTCCTCCCTAAACGCTGATAACACACAGGGCTGTCCGTCAGACTGCCCGAGCACAATGAGCAGCTGTGTGTGTGTGTGTGTGTGTGTGTGTGTGTATTAACGAGCTGATGCATTCAGAGGGTAATACAATGAGAGGTCCCCCCAATGAAAGGTAATGAGTCGAATCACTGTTATTAGTCCCGTCCTCCTTCCACACACATTCACACTAACAACCAATCTGCAAATTAGGAAACACAAACATACATAAAACAAACTGTTGTCCCCGTTGCTGGGAAGGATTTCTTTTAACCCTCTGAGACCCACAATAGACCCATTGTGGTCTTTTTTTAGGGGGCTACAGTGGGTCTTTAGGGGGAGATAGCAGGTCAACAGTAGATGTCACATAGAAGTGGTGTACATCATCTGAAAGCTGGGAACCTGAAGATTAATTTGAGATGAAAATTGTAAAAGTGTGTAAGAACTTAGATCAACAACTTTTGACATTTTGGAGATTTTCTGATTGAGATTTTGCATTTTTCGGCGATTGGATGGCGAGCACTTCTGTTGTGTAAACTGCTCAGAAACCCCCTTATCGTCAGTAACATCCGCCGCCGTCGCATCATCATTACGGAGCCTAGTGTAAGAGCAGTCGGATTTGACCTCATGACGTTTTCCATCGAGGTCAAATGGTTAGGGAAAGACATGAGGACGTCATTTTTTTACTTTTTCGACCGCAGCCAAGATCACGGTTTGGTTAAAAGAACTACTTTGTTACCTAACATCCTATGTAGCCTACGTAATTTAAAACATGACTTCACACGGGACACAAACACATGTCTCCTGGTGTTTCTGTTCCAATATAACCTCCCTTCAGTCCGTGTTGATTAGCCTGACGTCATGCTCCATCCTGTCAGACAGTAAACATCATGTTTATCGTGTTTTATACTTTCTGTGAGGTCGTGTCAAAATCTGAGAGAGCAAGTTTATTTCTTGGATCATAAAAACCTGTGAGCCATTTGTGCGTTCGATGCCCATCAACCTGCTAGCGTGTGTGTGTGCTGTCAGAGTTTTATAGCTGCAGGTCGATTCCAGTTTTTACTGCAGGTCCTGACCCGACGTCGCTTTTAACGCCACTCGCTCCTGTGGTTTATTGAAGTCACAACATGTTTGTCATTGCCTTTAAAATCTCCCTCTGAAGGTACATATAGAGGTCAGGGCCGGATACAGAGCCGTTGTGTTGCTAAAGGGCACTTCAGCAGGACAGGTACGCAAGGTTTGAACCAGCTGTATGATTAATGGAACCTGCAGATGTTTTTCTGTTTACCCACCACCAGGTAGTTAAAGGTAAGGGTTGGTGGTGCTGCTCAAATACATTTTTTTTTTTTTTTATATTAGTTGAAATTCTCATTAAGATGGCAATCAATCAATCAAATGTTCTGAGAAAAAAAAAAAAAAAATCTGGTATCCGTGGCTGTCACGGAACCTGCCAAATTAAAAAAATAAATAAATAAATATGTCATTAAATGAGGCAGAAATGCATAAAGAAATGTAAAAAGAAAAGAATACAGAAATAAATGAGTAGGGAAATAAATAAGGGGTGAAATGCAAAAGCAAAATTGTGCATAAATAAATAAATAAATATATTTGAAAATAAATAAAAAAATTAATTAAAAATAAGTGCAAAAATAAAATAAATGCAACAATAACTGAATAAATAGAAAATGCAAAGATTAATACATTTAAAAAATGAATAAAAAATAATAAATAAATAAATATATCATTTGATGAGGCAGAAATGCATAAAGAAATATGTAAATGTTTCGTGGTTAATTGGAAAGAAACACATGAATTAAACGGAGGATGATAATGTAAACACAGTCGACCTTCTTGTGGTGTGGTCACGGTCACGTGTACGGATGGATCTCCACCCAGTAATCATGTTTAAGTGTGTTTTCTCGTTCGAAGCATCTGGATGCGTCATGGATGTGCTGCATGATGTGTGTTTATGAGTGTGTGTGTGTGTGCGGCCGGCTGCTGTCTGCTCGACTCTTTATTGCATCTGTTGGCAGGATGCCTATTTCCATGCATATGTATCCATACGGCTGTCTACTGCGGGCCATATGTTCGCTGCCAGCTTGCGTCCGCGGTCTGCCCTCTGCTCTGCTGCTGCTGCCCACACACACACACACACACACACACACACACACACACACACACACAGTCAGCAGTTCGTTATTTTGGCATAATTGTGTTAATGAGGTATTCACTTCGCGCTCCTCGACAAGCCTCCATTAGCAGATAAGAGGTAGAAGATCAGATAGGAGAGAGTGGAGGACTTGTTTAAGCATGTACGAGCCGCCGGTGCCGTTGACCTCTGCCACTGTGAGAGATCTCGGCAGAGCGGCGCATGTTAACTTTGACTTTGAAGGGTTTCGTCTCAATTGGGGTCAATTTACTCAATTTAGTCTACAAATTACAGAAATCTTATATTCACGTGGTGATCCTTGAGTCGCTGCCAGCGCTGTGTAGAGGCTTGAAGGTTGCAGCTCCAATTAATGTTGCCATGGCGATCCACTGGAAGAAAAGAGGACAACAGGATTGCGCGGCTTACAAGACAAGAAAAGAGTGAAATGCACCCCAGTAGCGTCTCGGTGCTCCTTATATATATATATTTGCACGTATTTAAATTAGATGCAAGGTTCCTACAGCTTAAATCAAGTTAGATTTAAGATATTTTGAATGCCACTCGGAAAAAAATTTTAGACCAAATTTTCCAATAACTGTGCCAAGTTTGAAAATACGCCGAGCCTCGTACGCATCACCTTGTACCGCTTTCAGGCATTCCGCAAAATCTTGGCTAAATAGCAAATTTCCGTTGAATTAGCGCGTCCTCACGTCGGTGACAGCTGGGCTGTATCCGAAACCTCATACTCTACTAGTAGGACGTACTGATTTGGTACAAATGTAGCATGTAATACGCAGTATGCGAACAAAAGCAAAATCTCTAGTATCCATCGGACCAGTCTACCTCGCCTACTGTATCCCACAATGCAAAGCGCTGAACCCCTACAGGCTACAGTTACAACAACAACAACAACAACAACAATAACAACAACAATAACAGCCAAAAACGGCTTGTTTTTTACGATGTAGATGACGAATCGAACAACGTTTTTCGGAGTTTAGAAGCTCCACAAACTGCTATGAGCTGGCTGGAGGTCTCTCTAGAGACCGGTCTCGTAGACGAGGGCTTTTATATCCTTGTTGACGGATAGTTTGTTTAAATATCACAACACAAATGTCCATTTGCTGCAGTATCTTAGAAAGTAAACAAATTCGTATTTTTCCATAATCTTGCAAGTTTGTTTTTTTTGTCCAGTGCTTTGAGAGCCGGTTTAAAGGCTAAAGCCCGGTCTAGCATACTGCAAAATACATCTTTAACTGTTCCATACTACTGAGGAACGCAGTATACAGTATGTATTGTATACTGCGTTCGTCAGTAGTATGCAGTAGGCGGTTTCGAATACAGCCCTAGCTAGCAGACAGTTTATCCTTTACTCCGAGCATCCCGACCAGAAACAAAATATGAGTGTTGCGCCGGGCACTTACTGTTGCCGACAACGTGCCGGACCACAACGGCACGGGGTGGACAGAACTAACAGTTAAATCAAAACCAAAGAAATCCATCACCGAGGCTGCAGCTCACCGGTTGCAAAATAAATATAACAAAAACAACAACTCGTCACAACACAACTCCACTCCACTCAAACTCATTTAACAGTGTTTTGGGATGCAGTGACAGTTTGTCATGAAAAATAGATGAATAAAGCTCCCGTACAGGTCATTTATGAAAATAAAAATTGAAAGAAATGAATGAAAAATAAGGTTTTATATAAAAAATAAATAAACAAATAATCTCTTCCCTCTCCCTCCGGCAGATTGCACTCAGCTGCAAAACTTTATGGGCATTACATCATTAGTGCAATATCTTTTGTGAATGGGACCTTGAGACGGGGCAGATAGCGGTTGCAAATGATGTACAATTCACGGTGTCATCAGCGGTCGCAAATTATTCTTTGTGAATGTCAAATTATACTACAGACAGACCGACAGTATAACACCTGGCAAAATACTCAAACCTCCTCTGGTAGTTCCCGCCACAGTCGGCGTCTCCAGGACCGCATTTAGCCGTCGTGACTCACAAGGTGAAAACAACACCAGCGTCTCTATCACAGCTGGTAAATATAGACGTTGATGCACAAAGTTGACCTTTTATTTTCTGGTGATGTCCAGCGGCTGCAGCTGTGCTCTCCTTCTCTGCAGCTGCCTGAGAAACCTGCCGTAGCAACGTCCTCTGGACATGAGACTGCTGGAATCCTTGACTACAGCATGCTTCTCTAAACCACTAAATTCACCTGTGAACGTATATTATGCCCGTATTTATCAAAAACTGGTATGAAATTTATATTTCTCGGCTGTCCCCCACATTGCCTGTTTTTAAACTATACCTCAAAACGCGCTTTTATCCCCGTGGCTTTTGGCTCGGCATGACAGTTTTCCTTTTTTAATCCTTTTTCCTTTCCTATTGGTCTTAACGCTTTTATTAATTTAATGTCCTGTTGGTTTTAAAATGGTCGTAGTGTTTTATTGTGTTGTTTTTTAATGTTTAATTGTACAGCACTTGGGTCAACTTTTGTTGTTTTTAAATGTGCTTTATAAATACATTTTGATTGGATGATGATTTATTTCATATATGGAAATAAAACTAGTACTGGTAGTGTTGTCAAAAATATAAAAGTATATAAAGAGACATACTGATACACTCCGTTATTTATCTTTTAATAAAAACCTATAATTTAAAGGCCTCAATGTTGTATGTACCAAATGTACCAAAAACGGAATCAGACGTCGATATTTTCAAGGTATTGTATCGCAGTTAGAAATTCCAGTATTGTGACAACTCTACCTGGTAATACAGCCTGTCTGCAAGAAAACGCCTTTCTTGATTTCCGTGTATCATTTGTACGCTACGGTAAGAGTTAGGGACAATATAAAAAGTGAGAAAGACCAGTTATGATGAGAGGATGGGTCCAACAAACACAGGACTTTCAACCAGGAGACTGGTGTTCAACACCGGCGTTGACCGCTGTTTTCTGTAGTTGTGTTACGTTGTTTCCGTAAGTGCATTACTTAGATAACGTACTTATTCTAAGCCCAACCATGACATTTTCCCTTAAACTAACTAAGTGGTTTTCTTGCCTAAACTGCGGACGTTTGCGTGGCGTACAAATGACATGCAAAAAGGCTAAAATGCGTACTAATGACACGTGGAATGTCGTGGTAAATATATTTACACGCCTTCCCGTGAAACCAAGCTGGGTAATACTACTAATTTCATGGTAACAAATTGACATATGTTGGTATACTAACATGTTACTAGCATAATAGTACATGGTTTGTATTTTACTTTTAGAACAAAGCAACGTCTCAACCGTTTGGTAAAGGCCTATATTAAAAAAAGAGATGGGGTTGTTCATTTTCATGAATGGCCGAATGGTGCGTCGCTTTAGAAGTTGCGGCCGCCATGAATTGTGGGGCGGCATTCTCTCCTTTCCTTTGGTAAAGGATGCTCCAGTGTATCCTCTGATAAAGGAGATAAGAAAGGAAGCATTGAAGCTCCTTTCCTCAACATTTAGAGAATTCAAACAGCTCTCATCACGGCTGCCACTTAGATATTACCGGGTCATTTCACTCCGTTAGGAACCTTCCTAAGAGAGAAAAAGACTTGGACTGCAGCGCTGAACGGCCAAGACCTGAAATCAAATGATCAAATGTCTGTCCAGTTAATGTCCTCTGGCGCTGCGACCAGCTAATGTCCTTTGGAAGGAAATATACACCCCAAACTGGCTCCTGATCCTGGAAAAGTTATTTCAGCCTCTCATGTGTATTTTTTTCTTCTAACCTTTGTTACCTGCTGCTCCTTCATCTTCCCTCCCGGGTGTCCTTATTTAACTCTCAGTAACTGTGTGCCATTCAGCTCTGGGATCACTTCTAAAATTGAATCGGTAGCTGAGCAGCGAGGTGCCTGATCTGTGGTTGAAATCAGGCCTAGCATGCATTAGAGTAAATGTTAGTCACTCCTGGGCTTTGAGCCCGGCTCCTCTAAAGTTAGAAGGTAAAAGTTTTATGAATCCGCCAGAGATCCTGGCTGAATCCAGCCTCTAGGGGGGGATCAGTCACTGTCACTCTCAGCTACTTTTTCAGATATTTCTGAGCCTGTTGTGGTGAAAAATGATTCTTAATTTGAATGGAGGCACACGGTGATGCAAATGGAAGCCAAATAGCCTTCCCTGGGCTGGGCACGAACCCAGAAACTTCCATCTCCGGTGTGATAAGAGTCTCTGTGGCATCTTCCACGGCCCATTAGCGGTGGATTGATGAGATCTTCTAGCTTTCAGTTATTTGATCACAGCTGGCCTGGGACCAGTAACGAGGGCTCTTCTTGAGGCTCTCGTTGTTGAACAAAGCGAGGAGAGGTTCGCTCAATCTGCTCCCACATCAGCCCGCTCTCGCCAAATGGCGTTTGAATTACATGACAATTTATAAGTCATTTTGTCGCGCAATAACGACGCCGTTCTTGCTTTTGGCGTGTCGTTTCACGCCATGTGGTCTGTACTGACATCCGGGGTGAATGTGCTGCGCTCAGAGCTGCTGATGTAGAATGAAAAGAGAGAGAGAGGCTGCTGATGGTGGAGGGAGGGAGGTTGGTAGGCAGGGGACGTGGATGGATCCAACCAACATGTTCCTTTTATTTTTATTTTCTCTTATAATGCTCATTGTATGCACCAAACACCAAAGCTAATTCCTTGTATGTGAAAACCAATTTGGCAATAATTCAGATTCTGTGAAGGAGGACAGATGGCAGCAGCGCACCAACAAACGGAGGACGGAGACAACATGCAATCAAACCCAAACCTGCTGCAGCTGAAGACACACAGGTGATCTCCATTTAACTAATTATGTGTCCAATTATCTGCATTAGCTGACGATCTAATGTAAACCTGTTGTTCTACATTTTAATGTTCTGTTTTCTCTTTTTCTGCCTTATGATAAAAAAAAACATGTTAAATCTAGTTTGATTCAAAGTTGTGAAAGAAACGAGCATGAAAACGTCTGAAGGAGGTGAAGGTTTTCTCACTTGCACTAATTTATTCTTTTTTGCCTCCTTTTGTCAGACTTTTTCTTTTTTCTGTTCTTATTTCTTCCCGCTAATGAATGTTAACCAGGAGAGTTAGTTATTTCAGTGCAGTGATTATATTGCAGTGACATTACTGCTTGTATCTGTGAATGTATTTCTGTAGCAGTGAAAGGTTAACGTGATCGTCGGTGCTGTAGCAGCGTGAGAACAATGACTCCAAGTGGGTTTTGATTAAGTACATTTAACAGAGTGCTCATGCTTGTATTTCTCTGCCAGATGTTTTTTCATGATTGACGTTAACACTAGTTTAAAGTTTTTTAGATGTCTCAGTAGCATAGATCAGACATTGGTTCAGGAGGCTCACTGAAGCCTCTAGTAGACAAAAACACGTTAAATATCTTTATCTTTGAGACGGGTCTGGTTGCAGTCACAGCATGACAGGAACTTTCTCAATGCACAGCTGGTTCTGGCCGTTGTTGCCGTATTACCAAAAGTACTAAAGACACAAAAAATGTCAGCAGACAACAAACCAAGATGAGCTGTACTCCTACATCTCGGTCAACTGGGAACCAACGAGAACCGGTTCTCTTTTCCCATCATTAGCGTTTTCCCTGCCGGCCAAATTGGCAATTCAACAATTTAATTGATTTCAGACCCTGTTTTCAGGACAACGGGCTGTGGGACAGATGGGACTATTGGGGTTTGTGAATAATGGTCCGCAACGACGTGGCAAACAACCTGTGAGCAGCTCAGAGTACAAACTGCCTCCTTCACATTAATAACGAGCTGTGATTGTACTTATGATTCAGGTGACGTGGTAAACAGGCTGATCCTGAAAGCTGTTCTGATTAACAACATACCATCATTAGTCTGTTTGTGTGTGTGTGTGTGTGATGGAATAATTTGAGCAGCACGCCGCCTGGTCAAGCGCCGCTTGGCCGCCGTTCTCTCAACAGTTTGTTTGTGCACGGCCCAGCCGGAGATTTAGGGCGAGACGGCGGCTATTTGGTGCTTCTCCAGACCAGCTGGTGCACGGGATCAAGCTGTTAATGGCAAATTATCATCCTATTAATCTCTGCGAGTGCTGGGCCTTTGTCAAAAAAGCCTGCACTGTAAAAAAAAATATGAAAAAAAAAATGAATTCCTCTTCATGTCAGAGCGGGTGGATCGTCACCTCTCGTAATTCACTGAGCCAAGACTGACGGACTTCCTGCGGTGGAAACGGTCACGTCTCAATAAGGCGAGAACACGCAACAGATTGTCCTTCATTGGATGTCACGGTGGGAGACGTTTTCATTGGCTGTTGGGGGGTGTGTCTGCAGTTATACAGCAATGAAATGTTGGATTCATGTTAACTTTTGCAGTGCTTGATAAATATATACACACAGTGTTATTACCCATTATGACATAAAAAGATAATTACTAAATAATGTGATTTAATAAAAATGTATGAAGCATTTTATAGGTCTTCATATCCCACAACTGTGTTTGTGTGAGTGTTTTTCTCTCTCACATAATAATAGAAATGTAATTTTTCATTAATGAAAACAATCCGCCGTCCTGGAAGAAGTTACATCAGAACTGGGATGATGTTTGGTGTCAGCTGGCGGGTGTTTACCTGTGTGGAGCTCCAGGCTCGGAGGGCTTCTGTTCACACTGTCACTGTTGTTGTCCAGCTTTCACTCCATCTGTACCATACGGTTACTGCTACTGTTACTGTTACCCAACAACTGAATCAGAAAAGCAAACACAGCTCAGCTTGACTACTTCTTTAATCCGTCTCTTTTCTCACCGAGAAAAAAACCAAACAACATTTAGACATTTAAATGAAATGCTGAATGTAAATTCAATCATGTTATGTGACAGGTTGGGAGTGAGAACAAGTTGGTCCCCCTTGTTTTAATTTCATACTTCATATTTGACGGAGTGGAAAGGAGCAGCTGAATGTCTCTCTGACGATTGCACTCATGCATCCCATTGTTTTATTGGTTAAAGGCTCTGCACCATGTATTAGATGGAGGAAGCTGGTGTGTATAACATGGCTGGAACAGCCCCAATAGGAAAGGGAATATTAAATAATTTCATACTGATAATTTATTAAGAATGCTGACTCTGATTGATGAAACACTGCATGTGTTGCTAAATGAACTTTAACAGATTTTACAAGCCTTCCAAATGTATTTTTTATCCAACGTCTTCACAGGCAGTTTAATTTCAGGGGCGACGTTAAGTTTCAACTGCAATGAATCAGTGTTTGACCGACTTTTAAATGTCACAATGAAAATGTGCAGTTCGACCTTTAAGCTGCTTGCAGACAGCGAGCGGCTGCTGCTGTTCAGCAGTACAACCTCATCACGCACATGAAAACAGCTGCTTTCAGCTTCAAACAGAGGAGATATTTAGTAATATGACATGATTAATATAGCACGTTTAGCTAACTAGTAACATGAATGCTGTTTCCTGTCAGACTGTGAAGCTGACAGACAGTTTCTGTTCATTGATCCGTTTGTTCTCTGCTGGTGAAGACGTGTGTTATTCATGAAACGCCGTGAGGTCAAGGAAAGATGTGAAGGAGACTTCATAAGGACTCTGGCAACACTGACGACATCTTAATGTGCATCAATCCGCGATGACGTCAACATACAGAAAAAAACACCGTCCTGATTCACAGCATCACAACCCAGTCGCCAGAAAAAAAGTGTTGGCATTGGATGTTGCTGCAAAACCACAGATACGTTGAATATTGATGTTTCTGAACCAAAAATATGTTTCATATCAGCCTCAAATTACACAACAACATAACACAACAACATAACATAACAACATAACATAACAATGTAACGACAGAACATAACGTAATATAGCAACGCAAAATAACAACGCAAAATAACAACGTAATGTAACAACGTAATGTAACGTAACAACGTAACGTAACAACGTAACAGGACAACGTAACATGACAACGAAACATAACAATGTAACTAACGTAACAATGTAACGTAACAACGTAACGTAACAACGTAACAGGACAACGTAACATGACAACGAAACATAACAATGTAACTAACGTAACAATGTAACGTAACAACGTAACGTAACAACGTAACACAAAAACGTTACATAACAACGTAATGTTACAAGAAGAACATAACAACGTAACTACTGCAAATATACAACAACTGCCCTTAGCGGACTTTCTTACGTAACTTTGAGTAGTGGTCGCTCGATATACTACAACCTACTACTACTACTATTTATGCATTTATTTTGTTATGTATTCATTTATTTTTGCATTTATTTTTAATCTATTTATTTATTTTGAGCTTAGTTTTTATTTATTTTTAAATGTATGTTTTTATTTATTTTTAAATTTGTGTATTTATTTATGCAAGGTTGGAAAAAAGAGCATGGTTTGTGTTAATTCATATGCAAAAACGTCATCATTCAGCGTAGTATTCATGGTTTGCAGAAACGTACAATGCCAGCATTTCTTCCTGGCGACCGGGCAACGACACACAGCAGCAGTTTTAACACATTCACTCTCCTGATTGGCACCTTCATGCTACCATGACCACCTCTGTGTCGCACATCAATTCAGTCTGAACACCTTTAGACGCTCCCGCTGCACAATGTGATTTTAACTCAAACTCTAAAAAAGCAGATGTCAGATAGACGTGAGCACTCAGCTATTTAGCCGACAGTTGGTGCTTTGAATTGAGATTATAGAGTTCAGCGCATCCATGCTGAAGTGATTAAATATCTGTTTATTCTATTATGTTTTCAATTAGGTTTAAATTGAGAGTTTATTTTAATCGACTTGCCCTCTTTGGGTCTCAGCAGCTGTGATAATTAAACCCACAGATAATACACACAAATATTAACAGCAGGTGGGGGGTAAGGTCGCTCTATTTCACCGTCCTATCGTCTCCAGGAGGGAATTGAAACGACCGAATCGGCCAAATTGAAAGAGCTGCGGTTCAGCTCAGAAGAGAAAAATGGAGCTTGAAGGACTATTATGTGATGGGATGACACAGTCGTAAAGATTCATCCAATTTTATGGCCACATACAGCTGAGACATTAACTCTGTCGTCCCATTCATCCAGCAGTCACCACTGTGTGTGCTAAGAGACTCAAATTTGCTTATATAAATTGAATTATCTTCAGCCACGTATCTAAATAACTCCGTATTAAATGAGTCCCGTCGGAGGCTTCATTTCATGTCATCAACTGGAACTGCTGCTGTTCTGTTTACACACCACAGAGACTAACAGAGACGCTCTACTGTAATAACACTTATTACTGTTCATGAGAATTAAAAAAAATAAAACATCTGACATTTCAGCCCAGTCTCAACAAATGGTGTATGAATGACACAGCAATTTATAAGTTATGTCAGATACAATAATAACACAGTTGTTGCTTTTGACGTGTCATTTCACGCCATGTACCGACTGTAATGTAAATGCATCAGCGTAAACATGCGACGCTCAGAGCTAGTGACGTAGAATAAGAAGAGAGAGAGAGACTGCTGATGGATGGGTCAAAGAAACACAGGACTTTAGACCAGGAGACTGGCGTCCGTGTCCCAAAGTTAGTGACGTTTTATGACATGTTCGGCACACACAGGGAATGTCAGCAGATGTGAAAAAAGTAAATCCACACTTCCTACTTCCATCTCAAAATCTTTTTATTTTCCTTCATTTGAAATATTTGCAGGACAGTGTTTTAGAACATGCAGTGACTTGCAGGGCTCCATGAATGAATAAAGAATGAGGTTTTAACTGTGGACTATTACTATTATTTGCAAATAACCACACGTTTCTTAATCTTTTTCTGTTTAAAATAAATATAAATGACATTTATAATGAAATGAAATGGCTGTTATGAAAGGCAAACTATGTAGAAAGAAAGGGCTGGCAGCAGCTGAAACGCTGCCTGTGTGGACGCCACACGAGTGAGACACGCAGCAGTTCGGCGAGGTGGCCGTCACACGCTGCCCACGCGTGGTGTCTGTGCGGGTTACGTTACGTTGTTTATTTATGTATTTTACTTAGTTTACGCACTTATTTAAAGCCCAAATATGAAGTTTTTCCTAAACACAACTAAGTGGTTTTATTGCCTAAACATAACCACAACCTTTTCACGATAAAGACATGGTGTTAAATGACACGCAAAATGCCTTAAATGCATTATCATGACACGCAGAATGTGCAGCCCGGTGGGGTGTCGGTGCTGGGAGCTGAGTCGAGAGTGGCAGGTGCAAACGTTTAACGTTTAACGATTAACGATTAACGTTCTCCAGTCAGTTGTGCGCCACAGAAGTTGTCAGCTCGTCTCCTAGCAACGCCTGCTCTTGCTGTCAGTCAACCACTGCCATGGAAACACCCTCCCAGTGGCTTGAAGAAACAAATACGCCCGAAAACATTTTTTATCCTCTTTTGAAACATGACAAATATGGACAATATGTGTAGAACTACATCAGAAAGTGAGAATGTACATTCCAGTAATAAGTTAAAGTGGCGTTGCGTCATCTCGTCACTGTCAGGTAACAAAAAAAAACACATCTCCAGTTTTGAGGATTTCCGTGCTCTCAGATCGGTTGAAGGATTACAAGCTTCTCTAAAACCTCAAAGCCTCAAACCCTTCAGATAAAAGAAAAAAAATGTGGTTCTGCTTTTCATAACTCCTGAAACGTTGACATTTTAGAGATAAAAGATTAACAACATTGACATTTTATTGAGCTCCTCTCACGCGAAATGTAAATCTGCAAAGTAACTCCAGCTGTCAGATCAACGCAGTGAAGTAAAGAGGAAACATTAGAAAAGGAAATAGTGTTTCCTCTTTGAAGCGTAGTGCAGAATGTTGATTAGTCAAACACATATTAAACCTTCTTGGTTATGAATTTCTACTTTTTTATTTGTGTGCATAAAAGTGGATCATACGCAAACAGACTCTGCAGCAGCCGTTGTGTTCCTCTACCACATGTTCTGCATATTCATGTCCTGCGTGATTGTGAATTAGGATCCAGGTGGGGGAGAACAAACTGAGACTTTAGGTGAAAACAAAAGGAAACGCTCACCGCTGAGCCGGCTGCTGTGGTTGTTGTCTTTTATGGAAATCGGAGAGCAGAGATTGATGACTGAACACCGGAGAGCAGTCTGAACGTGCGAGGCTTTGGATGTAATTTTGTCGAGACATGCTAAGCTGTTTTAGTGCATGTGTGTAAATATATAATTAGCTTTTTCTATGTTAATATGTCGCCCTAATAAACATAATTAACCTTTAATCCGAGCTGAGCTGCAGAACATGCTGTAACAGGTTGACGTGTGTTATTACATATTCAGCTGGCTGATTGTGTTGTGTTGTGTTGTGCAGCGCAGCGGGGGTTCACAGCTCTGTGGAGAAATGCTTTTAACATCATTTGGATTCAAGTCAATGCAGCAATAACACCCACAGCTTATGTATGTAATTCTGTGTTTATTTGTTATTTTATCGAGCGCCATCAACGTTTTTATTTGTCCAATACTTACAGCCAAATACCTGCAGAACAAACCCTGTCTGCTACAAAATCACATTCCCATTCGACTAAACTAACTAAACTGTATTCTCAGTTACGTACAGAGAGAAATTATTTTCCCCCAGATTGCGGGACATAAATTAGAATAGTACAATGTTGATTTTTAGTTTCACATGGGACACAAACAACAGGGTGAAAGCACTTTGTTTGACCCATCCACCCCCCCGAGCTCCTCCTCCCTGAGCGACCTTCATTACAAACGTCTTTGTGATACGTCAAAAAACTAATTAGTGACAAAATACCTCCGGGACGTAATTCACAATGCAGTTGCGACCATTATTGAGAGTCACGTGATATAATAACGAGTAATACTAAGTAGAGCAAGATGAGTCAAACAAACACAGGACTATCAGACAGGAGGCCGCTGTTGGTGTCCAGTGTGAAACCAAAAGTAAACATTGATGTCACGCTTGGTACGTAACCCTGCGTAAGAAAGTCTGCTAACGGCGGTTGTTATTTAATTTGATTAATTGTAATTGCGGTTGTCCAATACTTATGACTAAATACCAGCAGAACCAATCCTGTCTCTTAAAAAGTTACGTTCCCATACAACTAAACTGCATTCTCAATTACGTTTCGAGGGCGTACTATTTTCTCCCGGTTATTAAGGTCGCAGTTTGAAACAACAAAAAATAACAAAACAAACAAAAAAAAAACCTTCAGCAAAGCTACTTCAGTAGAGTTGTTTTACAGTAATAACTCGTTAACGCAAATTTGTTTTAACGGCGCTAATTTCTTTAACACATTAACGCAATTTCTAGGTTATAGCTGGCTCAGTTTTAACTCTATAGCGAGGCAGATGGCCGTCCACCCAGAGCCGGGTTCTGGCCCAGGTTTCTATCCGCTAAAAGGGAGTTTTTCCTTATCATCGTCGCATAACAGTGCATGCTGGGGGTCTCTTGTAGGGTCTGTAAATTATAGAGTACGGTCTAAACCTGCTCTATATGAAAAGCATCTCAAGATAATTTCTGTTATGATTTGGTGCTGTATATAAATTAATTGAATTGAAGATACCGGTATCATATGAAACAAGAAAAACCCAAAGAATCCATCGGTACCAACCGTGTCATACTAGCTTGTCGTGAAGGAGGCTAAATAACGCTCCAAACTTACACTAAATTTTGTTGAGGAAAAACTGGCTTGTCCATTTTCAAAAGGGTCCCTTGACCTCTGACCTCCAGATATGTGAATGGGGCAAGTCATAGTCAAGTCAGCATGCTGACACGCTGACAGCTGCTGTTGCCTGTTGGGCTGCAGTTTGCCATGTTAGAGATCGTTTAAAGTAAATTAAAGTAAATGACTGCAACAGTGACATCTGGGAAAATGAGAAAATGTGTTTTCTGATTCAGTGTAGCTGTCACATGTAATTTAAAATCTCTCCAAATACGGAACATTACACAAGACGTCTGCCTATAGCACCAGTGTGCACTAGTAGATGCTACTGTACCATCTGTGACACGGCGTGGACGGGAGCTGACAGGAATCGGCCGGGGGTTAAACACTTCCTCCCCTCATCTGTCGTCTCCTCTCAGCCTCAGGCCCTCCCGGGACCGCGACCAGCCACGATTAATCGAGTTTGTCTCCCTCTCTGCCGCGGCTGTCACAGGAATCACGCTCAGCAGACTGCACAACTGCAGGCCTCGTCTCCGCGCCGCATAACTCACACACTTTTCCTTCACGACGATGCCATCCTCGTTCAGCGCCGAGGGATCCCCACCGAGACAGAATACAATCATAATCGAGCAGCATTGCGAGGCGAAGAAGTGATTACTCCGCAGATTGTAACGTGACACGTCTCAGGGCGAAGTCTAGTTTATGTAACATCATGAAGTCAAACAACGGGTCGTCATTGGAGAAGACACTCGCTGCCTGACCCTGTTTGGCTGATTCACTCTTTGATTAATGTAATGATTCATCATCTGACAGGCTGATTAGATCAGCGGCTCCTGAGGTAGATTCAGGGGCCTCTGAGGGCCCTCCAGAGGCTTCCTGGAGTTCACACGCTAAATGAGGAATAGTTTAATCTCAGTTTAATTAAATCCACTTCAAATTATCCCATAAACAGAATGCATAATGACTTCAATAATCTCAGGTGTCACTCTAAGTGAGGAGCTCTGATTTCAGCGATGAGATAAACCGTTCTCATTCTCAGCCTTCTCTAAGTGCTTTCAGTCTGAAACAATGAAAGGTGCCTGTTTTTATTTTTTTCTTAATGAAGAGGAAATGCTTTTTTTAGCCAATAATCATCCACAGAACCAGCTGTCAACGAAAAGTAATACACTATAATTCAATTATTCAAATCAGTTCAATTTAATTCAATCAGTTTGTATGTAATCCACGTAATCGTGAATCAGGAAATATAGAAAGCTGCAAATGCTGTGTAGGGAGGAGGTCGGGGTGGGTTAGGGTAAAAAAATACCAGACTTTTGCCCAGGAGACGAGAGTTCATGTCCCGTGTGAAACCAGAAGTCAACGTTGATTTATTTGTAACTTCTGTACTTAAGTTACGGGATTTACGGTGTTATTTTAACCAAAACCACCATCTTTTCCTAAACATAACTAAGTAGTTTGTTGCCTAAGCCTAACTTAGTCGATCTTTTCCTAAACCTAACTGAGTAGATTATTGTCTAATCCTAACCAAGTCAATCTTTTCCTAAACTTAACTAAGTAGTTTTATTTTAAAAAGACTGGAGGCGAAATTGACATGCGTGACGTGTTGTTTAAAGTTGTGCTGAGCATCACGAAAAAAAAAAGGGAAATTTGTGTCTATGTCCACAAATCACATTTATTAAATTTCGTGACTATTTCACAAACTGCCGTGACGCCGCGTTGCTCAGTTAGAGGTGCGTTTCACCCTTTGCAGGTGCTTTGAGAATGACACAGGTTCTTCTCATCTTATTTCTGCAGAATTAGTTGCTGCAAAATACAAGTTGCCCAATCCTTTTGTGAATTCGCCACCACAGTCTCCTCGGTCATTTCAATGAGACCGCTGGCAAATGTTCTAGCATGAAGACACAAAGTTGTTTGGCATAAAAGTCCCTCCGACCCCTTGCTGCGATCGGTGGCTAACAGGGAACAAACCTTTAAATCCTTAAAAACACGTTATGAACGTGCCTTTACTCCTCTTGGAACTCCTGATGAGCTCCTGGCTCAGTGACACTCTGGTCGTCCTTTCCCTCTTTAGTAGCGACGTGACAGCCGTGTAGAAACCTGAAGTCAGTTCTGGACCGGAATGGGATCAGGACGGGATCAGGACGGGATCAGGATGGGATCGGGATGGGACCATTTGTCCTTGGCAGGATGTCTCCCGCTATAAAAAGTAATGCCTACACCGATTAAAAAAAGCCACTGAGTCAACAGTTTTGATGACAGTGTTTTATTACAAATCCGCAGAATCTTGGACAGAAATCAAACACTGTGCTGTTATAATAAAATCTGGTTCATATTTAATACACAGAGTTGACACCATGACATCATGATTTTATTATTCATTGAAACCTTTAATCTTCTTTTTGTGATACATATCTTGCACAGTGCTCATACAGCTGTTTCCACTCAGGTTTTAGTTGCTAATGCTAAACACGTAGCTCTCTAAATGACATTTAATGATCTAAAAGCAGCATCGCCAACCTGCCTGCCTGCCAACACTGGACAACAGGAAGACAGTCGGTCCCAGAAGGCTTGTTAATAGTCTGTTGCTGTTTTCTCTCTTCTTCGTGATTTTTTTTATTGCCTCAGTCTTCTTACCTTTCTAGGTTTGCTTCTCTGTGAACAAAGGTTGAGCATCAGGGTGTAAAGTTTCCTTGCAGCAGTTTCAGCTTCAATTAATTTGTGCAAACCATTTGGGGGAAGACACTCCCAACAGCTGGAAATTGGCTGGTAACTAGCTGGCAGCCAACTGGGAGGACGAATTCTAGGTGGCTGCCAGTGGCGTAAATATCGACGGTGCAAAAAAGGACATGGTTCTTCATCAGTGTTGTTAATGACTTTGTGGAGCACAAGACCTGTAGGATAAACCTCTAATGGGTGAGTACTGGTTTCATTTTGTTATTATGGAGTGGGATCAGGGATTTAAATCTATAGCTCTGTAATTGTTACGTCTCATGTGTTGGAAAATGTGCACCTACTGTAATCTGTGTCTGTGATAACATTTGGCGGCCGAGTCCGGAGCAGGCTGCTCAATTAGCGTCGATAAATTTGGCGCTCTGGCTGCTGAACGTGGGGCCGATCACAGGCTGGTTAACAGGATGGCAGTTGCATGGTGAGCCTCTCCGTGGTGGCAGAGCAATTGTCTGCGTAGCAATTGTCTGGAGTGGTTGTGTGAGCACGAGTGTGCGCTTGTGTTTTGAGTGCCAATCACAATTATGTTACGCTGCTGGTGGCTGCTTCTATATATCAGAAGCTAGCCACCTTACACTCATTACCATAGACTGTATGTCTCCGCTTCCTCCCACTGTACAGACGTGAAGCCAAAATATTCTGGATACGGGAGCATCTTGAGATTCTGATGTCATTTGGAGCCAGAGTCGGTGCAGGGGGGCTGGATCCGCAGAATCAAGGTGGGGGAACTGCCATTTTTTGGGATAAAAAGCACTATAACGTCTACATTTCTTTACCATACTAAAGGGTTTGATGCCAAAAACGTTCTGCCTACTGAAGCTTTAAACAAAAAGTCTTTTTAGAGGACAAAGCCTGTGTGTCTGTGTGTTATTTGCTGAAGTAGGAAACACTGGATTTCAAGCTTCTTCCTCCATTCAGATCCACTCACTGACTGCATTCAGTCATCAGTCTTGTCCGTAACTCACTCTGCAGAGAAAACGAGGAGTCGGGAGGCTCATTGTGCCACTTTTAACACGGGGTGTAAAAATATATGGATTTACAGACAAATTACGTCGAGCCGAACTGCTCTGACGATTGTCCTCAGTTTATTGTGCTGCCAGTAAAAACCCAGTGAATTGTTGGAGAGACGGATTACAGCCCGAGGCCTGAATCCAGCAGAATAAAGGAAAGAGAGGCCAGATATCACGCCTTTTATTCCACATAATTAAATCTGAATATAGGAGTTTAATTCATAAAAGAGATATCAAACATTTAGGAAAAACTGAAAATGGATATTATTATTATTATTATATTAAACTGGCAATATGAACCTCCTTTAAATGAGACGGATCAGGCTCCAATGGGCACCAGGTGGAGCTCATTTGTGCTCATATATACACTCACCAGCCACTTTATTAGGTACAAGGTGTGCCTAATAAAGTGGCCGGTGAGTGTATATATA